>CABHPR010124279.1:0-29613 GCA_902168415.1 Peromyscus melanophrys | reverse complement strand
CAAACCAAACCAAACCAAACCAAACCAAACCAAACCAAACCAAACCAAACCAAACCAAACCAAACCAAACAGCAGCAGCAGGAGGAGCAGCAGCAGGAACAGCAAAAGCCCAGTAGTCTATTAAGCCATGGGTTGATTGACAGCCCATTGACCCCCTCTCTCCCCTGAGAGTCAGTTTAAGATGCATGAGCTGTCGCTTCCCAGGTTGTCTTGTAAGTGGTCGTTGGTGTTCTTGGTGAGCGTGTGGAAGCATGGTGGTGAAGGAACCTAGAACGCAGTGTCGCACGGGTCCTGGGAGGGCTGGGCTCTGTCGGCACTGACAGTGCCCCTTTGTGTCATGTCTCCAAAGCAGATGAGGTTTACCCCAGAGGTGTGTGTGCCTAACTTCTGGACTAAGTCAGAGTTTTCCCTGTGTTGTTTACCCTTCAGAAGGGGGCGCCTGCAGTAGTGTGTCATTACATTTTCTTTCTCATACAAGAAGATTTTCCTGGAGTTAATAATTGCTCAATTTTTCACTTGCCTAATTTCTTCAGGCATGGTATTATTTTAGCCCATCTTTCTTAGTAGAAATTCAAGTCTCTGCGGGAAGCTTAACCATGGTAACACTTGGGTGAGTTTCATCCCCCTCCCCCCTCCCCCCAGCACACTTCAGAGAGACTTACGTTCACCTGTCTAATTTTAAACAGGATTTTGATGTCACCTGGGCATTCTTTATTTCCTTCTATTTTAGACGCCTATTTTACCCGTCCTCCCCTTGTTAGGTGTGGGTGTGACCCAGGGCTGCATGGGTGCCACTCAGGTGTGCCACCTCCGAGCTGCATCTCCACTCTCTTTTGGACTAACTCATTTTCTTTAACTTTTTTGATAATGAATTTATGGGTGGAAACATTTTTGAGGTCTTCAATTTGTAAATATATCTTTATTTTCCCTTTCAAGTACTAACCAGCTTTGACATTACTTAGCTTCTGCGGTCAGATTAGATTGGGCACATTTGGGGCGGTGGGGTGTGTGTGTGTCCATAGACAAACGTGTCTATGTCCACATGTGATTGTTACATTGGTTAGAAAGAACATTTTAGCATAGAAGTAATACTGATGCAGACATTGGGTTGCTCCCTTTTCTCTCTACTAGTATGATGGTTGATTTTGTTATGTGATTCATTTTCTGCATAGACACTATCAGGTAGCTTTTCATTTATTTCCAGTGTATTGGAATCTTACAATATGTATACTTCATTTGTGTTAGTTTTGTTTTTTTGTTTTTTAATTTTTCAAGACAAGGTTTCCCTGTGTAGCTCTGGCTGTCCTGGAACTTGCTCTGTAGACCAGGCTGGCCTCCAACTCAGAGATCGACCTGCCTTTGCCTTTGGAGTGCTGGGATTAAAGACGTACCGTACCACCTTTCGGCTAGGCTTTGTATTCTTTTTGTAAGACACTCAGCTTTTTCTCTTTTATGCTTATGTTCTTTCTGAAACTTATTTAAAATGGATGTTTGTCTTCCTGCAGTGATTGTCTTCTGATTATCTTTTCATTTTTTTCCCTTTTAATTTCTGGTTTTGTGGGAAGCTTCCTTAAGTGTATATGAAGGTTTTCAATAGAATTTTGTATTTTTGCTATATTATTTTAATTTTTAGCAATCCTTTCTTATTTTTTCTTTAGAATAGCTGTTCTTGTTTAGGTGTAAATCTTTTTTTAAGTTAAAAAAATTAAAATATTTAAAATATTTTTTTCCTTTATTTTAACTTTTCCCAGATTCTTCTGCTTTGTTGCTCTGGTCTCTTATGTGAGAAGTTTGCTGCATGTATCACAGATCAGAATGTACCTTCTGGATTGGCAATTTTATCTTAGGAGGAGAATCCAGAGGCCTGAGCTGAGTAGTCCTTTTCTCATGTGAATCAAGTAGATACATTCTTTTTCTCCCGTGGGGGAGCATGTTTTGGAGGAGCAGAGAATGGTAGGAGGAGTTCTGTCCTCTTAAGGCTTTTGTATATGAAGACCAGGGAACCAGGATACTGACACAGTCCGCACATGGAGTGTAGAGAAGAACATGCTCCGGAACCCGTGCGTTCCTTGCTCCATGCTTCCAGGTTCTCAGAGCTCACTGCCATTGCTGTGCACTGCAGTCACCTTTCACCCCTACCTAACCTGCTAGTTTTCCGATATATCGCTTAAAAGGATGGTTCTCAGCTTGTGGGTCGTGACCCCCTTGGGTGTCAGACGACTCTTTCACAAGGGTATTAGATATCCTACATAGCAGGTATTTACATTATGATTCATAACAGTAGCAATGACAATCATTTTATGGTTAGGGGTCACCACAGCATGAGGAACTGTGTTAAAGGGTCGCAGTGTTAGGAAGGTTGAGACCCACTGACTTAAGAGACAGTGTATTTTTGGAATTAGAATTCTGGACATCCGTGTGGTTATTTTGAATACATTTCTATTGTTTTATGAATAACTTATGAACAGTTATGGCCGTTTGTGACTTTCTGAGTTTGTTTTAGAAGCTGCTTTATACTAATTCCTGTAAGTTGTGTCTCTGCTAGCTTTTGCTTAATAATAAAACTCTTGAAATTTGGTAGCAGTTGCTTATTATTGCTTGTGGACCTGTCCGTCAGCTGTGTGGGCCGAGCCTGGCAGGGTGGCCCTGCTGGTTTGTCAGAGCTTGTTCACATGACTGTTTGATAGTTGTGACTAGTTAGAATAGTTTTACTTCGTTTCTTTCATGCTCTTGTTGGCTCTCCTGGGGTAGATTTTCTTATGGAGACAAAAGGAACAGGGGCCTGCAGAAGCACCTAAGCTCTCTCCCCTTCCCAGTGAAGGCCCTTCTCACTGGGATGTGAACACATGCGCGCGCGCACACACACACACACACACACACACACACACACACACACCCCACTTTATTACTCAGGGATGATCGCAAGAGCATGGGTTGGGGATTATTTGCTCTAGCATGGGTAGCCGACCGTTGGCTACCACTGAAGAACATGACTCACTCACCCCCAGCAATCATCACCTGGGGAGGGCTGGGGCCCTTGTGGGTGTGGACTGGCCTGGTCTGTGCAGGTCACCACAGCTGCTGTGAGCTCATGAGAGCAGTGGCCAGGCCAGGCCTAGAAGACAGTGCTTCATAGCACTACTCCCCAGCCTCCAGCTCTAAATTCTTTCTGTCTTCTTTTCCATGATGCTCCTTAGGCTTTGGAGGCAGAGGTGTGTGTGTGTGTATGTGTGTGTGTGTGTGTGTGTGTGTGTGTGTGTGTGTGTGTGTGTGTAAGAGAGGGGTGGGGTTGGGTGATAGTTAGGACTGAGCACTTAACAGGCACATGTTCTGAAAGCTTTGATAGTTAGGAGTCTCTGCATTAACTACTGCCATTGAAAGAAAAAGAAGCTTCTCTGACCAAAGCTGAGAAGAGCGTTGTCTCTGGGTATAAACAGAAGTGTGTAGAAGGCAGCTGGTCAACGTGTCCACATAGCAGCAAAGCCTCTCCACCTGTGTCTGTGATCTCCCCAGCCATGAGCTTTGACTAGGTTTATAGGATCAGGAACAGGGTTGATGTCAGCTCATGCTGCTAGGATGTGCTGAAGAAGCTGAGGTGAGGAGGATCATGAGCTTGAGTGCAGCCTGGCAGTGGCACAGTTCCCTCCTGTGGAGCAGGCCTCAGCTCCATTGAGAAAGCCATTTGTTACCCTTTGACGGTAATGCCACTGGTGCCCCAGGCAGCCATTCTTACCTGGCAGGTCAGTGGCATGCATAGTCCACGGCTGGACAAGATTATTGATTATTTTTCTCCCAGTCCTATTTATTACCAGGAATAAAGCATTAGTGGCTTAACTCATTAGATCGCCTTATCCTATAATCAAGGTGATATTTTACAAAGTCAGATAGCTAGTTCTCTTTGGCTTTTAAGAAAAAAGTATGAAATGTGGCTGCCAGTGTCTGATCTGCATCAGTTACATCTCATCTTCTGTGCTTCCCCAGCCATATCAGCACCAGCTCTTCACAAGTTACTTGTTATCAACAAATTCTACCTAACAGGAGATGTTTATATACAACACTCATTATGACCCACATGCTCTCCTAAATCTTTGTCTTGTTAATTTGTAGTTGTCTGTCTCAACATGAATCTCACTTAGATAAGCTTAAGTTGATCGGCTCTCCTTCCCATCCTTTCCCCAATCTAAATTCCGGTTTCCTATGTGAGTTCTCTCCTTCTTACTTTGTCATGTTAGGAATTACAGTCACATATCTGTGTCATTATTTTTACCTTGAAACACTATATGATAATAGAAACCATTTTTTGTTTATCACACTTTATCCAATACTAAACATTGTTGAATGACTATTGCTTCAAATAAATACATTGTTAATCATAAGGAAAACTGCAGTTTCAGAAGTGGTAAAGTGTTTAAAAAAATGGCAAATAGTATTAGCAAGATACTGTGTTTTTTACAGTGTTCTGATCTCTGAGATGTCAATATAAGAAAGCATGTTATTATTATATTAGTGCAGCAGGTGTAAGTACCCTCGTGAAAGTTCAGGGCTAGCACTGGAAGAGTGTTTCCGAGTGTGTCTTTCTGGTGGACTTTATTGGAGAGCGTCCTCAGAGTCGCTTCTTTGCTCTAGCTGGGCAGGTAGTGAATCAGATGAATAAGAAGCTGCAGACGGGCTTTACTGAATCAGAAGTCTTACGGATCTTCTGCGACACCTGTGAAGCCGTTGCAAGGTTGCATCAATGTAAGACTCCCATAATCCACCGGGATCTGAAGGTAAGAACCGTGGAACACTTTTGTTCTACACTTAGGATTTAAAATGTTTTTTTCTTTCTCTCCCTGCTCCTGTCCTCTCCCCAAGATCCTGTATAATTTCATGTGTATTCTGGCCAGTGTTACTGTTTGCTCTTCCCACTAGGATATAAGGGTTATGAGGCCGTTGGTATTGGCTTGTGTATGTGATTATATCCAAGCTCTTAGAACAGTGCATGGCCTATAGCAGAGGCTCACTGATTGTTTAGTAAATAAATAAGTGAATGGCTGTTTTGACTGATTAAATACAATTTTGTATCTTATGATAAACAAAAATAAGCAATGTCATTTAGAATGTAGGTCGTTGATAATCATGAAAGCCTAAAATAAACTTTATTAGCATTTTAGTAAATGAAAATAAATATAAAAGCAAAAGACATTGCCATAATAATAACAATTTCTTTGGTCTTCAATATATCACAGACCATGTTCTGAGTACTTTGAGTATTCTAACCTGTCATAGTAACAATTATCGTCCCTGTTTTCTGGATAAGGATAAGATAACCAGAGAGGGGAGTGGTTGAGCAAACTGTCCAATGATATAAACACTAGTAAGCAGCAGATGAGGCTTTCTCTGAACTGACATTGTAGTATTCAAGATATTGGTGTATTCACAATTTGTTTTAGTTCTTTTAACTCAGATTACAAGTTAAAGTATAAATTTAAATTTGTATTTTCACCGTAGGAGTTTTAAGTAAAAATGGTGCTGTAGGCTAAGCATCTTGAATCAGAAAATCCACATTTGAAAAGGCCCACTTTCTTACGTTTATAGAGACTAGATGGTGCCCCGAGTGTGAAATTCTGTATCTGATCAAATGCTTCAGATTTCAGTGAGAATATTGTATAAAATTATGGTCAGACTGAATGTATAATGTGAATGAATTTTCATCTTATTCTTGAATCTTGCCCCCAATATAAAAAGTAATCCCAAACCAGTGATACTTCTGGTATCAAGCATTTTGTATGTGAATACGCAACCTATAGATGTTAATGAGAAATGGAATTGAAATGTTTTCCTTACTCCTTGTTTCCAGGTAGGCTGAAGTCTTAGGAATGGAGAAAAAAATGTAGATACACTCAGAGAGACTCTTGACCATCACTAGTTCTCCTTCATAGAGAGAATTCAGGAGATTAGGGTTGGCCATTTTTATTAACCCTTCTGGCCTCTTGCCTCAGCAGGAATGTGCCACTCCCTGCTCTGGTTCATTTGTCTCTGGTTTGAGGTGTCTTATGTCTGTATATACATATGTGTATGTGTGTATATATGTGTACCAAGCACCTGATCAAAACAAGTGAAAAAAAGGTTTCACTTTGAAAATAGTAATCATTGATTTTCTTTTCTTAAGGTAGAAAATATTTTGCTAAATGATGCTGGAAATTATGTGCTTTGTGACTTTGGCAGCGCCACTAATAAATTTCTCAATCCTCAAAAAGATGGAGTTAATGTAGTAGAGGAAGAAATTAAAAAGTAAGTGCTTATCTTTATTGCATTTTGCATCACAGGCATTTTGATTAACTTGAGTCTATAACTAGCTAGATGCATTAATAGAAATTTTACATTATTCCATTTGTAGATTCCTTAAAAATGAAAATGACTAATATCTAATAGACAGTTGATGAATACCATGAATGAAATTTTTTGTCTATGTGGTAAATAGCTTAATAATGAAACTTGTAAAATAAGCTGTAGTAGTTAATAGACCCATTAAGAGAATTTTAAGCGATTTAAAATAAAAAGATTTATTTCTATATGAGTATGAATGTTTTACCTGTGTATATATCTGTGTACCACATGTGTGTGTAGTGCCTGTGGAGGTCAGAAGAGGGCATTGGATCCTCTGGATAGTTGTGCTGGGAACTGAACCCTGGTCTTTCAAAGAGCAAGAGTTTTTAACCACTGAGTCACCTCTCCGGTTCCTTAAGTGATTGTGAGTTCAGCATAGTCTTTGTCTTTACTGATATAGGGCAGTGGTGCATTTGCAAATGTAAGTGCCGAGACTGTATGAAGCCACTTTTACTTCAGTGGTATGTTGTAAAGCTTTCTCGGATAATGTCACACAGGTTTCTATTTATTTATTTATTTTTATTTTTTTGGTTTTTTTGGTTTTTGAGACAAGGTTTCTCTGTGTAGTTTTGGTGCCTGGCCTGGCCTTGGACTCACAGAGATCTGCCTGGCTCTGCCTCCTGAGTGCTGGGATTAAAGAAGGTGTGTGCCACCACCGCCTGGCATGTTTTTGTTTCTTAATTCTGTGTTTTTTGTAGTTGCAGGCTTCTTGTGAGAACCTAACTTTTTCTGCCTTTTAGTTTCAGAAAATGCAACAAACTGTCTTAGAGCACTGAAATAACAGAGGACAGCAAGCTGTCAGGCTAGGGACTTTTCTCAGTAGTCTCCCAGTGTGAGGGCGAGGAGCTGTTCAGCAGGGGCTGGTGACTGACCCGTTGTAGAGTGTGTATCCTGTGTACTTCGTGCTTCTCCTCAGAAAACAGCCTAGAACGACTGTATTAGCATCTGTAAGAACAAGCCCCTAGTAAACATACATGCCCTGGAGAACAGAGTAGAGGTGTTGCAGTTGGCTTTTTGTGATCTGTGTCCGTCCATGTAATTAGAGCATCTTGCAGATGAAGATTTCTGGTGGCTGCTTGAGGTCTCAAGCATTCAATCTGCTCGACGTTTCTTCATTTGTTGTATTGTGGGATAGAGTTAAGGCTCAGTTACATTTTTATGATGATTGGAATATGGTGCTGTAAGCTCATTAAGAGTTCATATCCTTTGTGGCTGAATTGAAGAGTTGATGGTCTAAGTGTTGCGTTAACAAGTATTTATTCAGGGCCAGCCCTGCTTTTGGTGCCGGGACACAATGGTAGAAGCCCTGCCGTTATGCAGTGTATATTCTGGTTCGTCTGCAGTAGGATCATCCGGCCCATCTCACCAGCAAGTGTAATAGTGAGGTCTTAGAATGCTGTGATTTAAGAGTCTTCTTTAAAATAAAGTGTAAACACTAAAAAAGAATCTTGTTGTGATAGAGGTGGTTCATTTATATTCTTATGATTTCTGCTATGAGATTTGAGCACTACTTGATTAATAATTCCTGTTTCTAATAGATTTTTTTGATAGTGAATATTTATTTACATTGTCTTTAATTCCAAAGAGCTTAAGTTGATAGTCATGTTAGAAGCATACATAATGTGTATAATTGAGTTGTAATAACTTGTAACTTTGAAGAGAATTATAAAAGCTCAAAACATTTACTACTGTGTGCAGCTGGGCATACTAACATTTATAAAACAAACTCCTTAGAAAAGAGATAAATTAAAATTTTGAGAGTGCAGTTTTAATTTTCAATAGATGAAAATATTTGATAAGGAGGCTGTGATAGGCTGAATTATTTCATATAAATCAACAGAAATATTCCCATATAGGTTGTCATTTAAGTTTTTATTAATAAACAAAATTCAACTTTTATTTATTTGAGATACTTTTGTAATTGCTGAATAAATTGTCTGTAGATACTTCGTTTCATTTAATTCTTGATAGACTTTTAACAAGCCTTTAAAGACAGTATTATTTCTATATAGTTCTGAACCCAAAAGCCTTTGATGTTGAGTCTTTTAAAGAAGCCTGTCTCACCTGTCCTTTTGTTTCTGAATATGTCTCCTTTGTCCTCCTCATGCTGCCAGATACACGACTCTGTCATATAGAGCCCCGGAAATGATCAACCTTTATGGCGGGAAGCCCATCACCACCAAGGCTGATATCTGGGTAAGGCTCAGGCTGACCGTTGCTCTAACTAGATGAGCACGAGTAGAGCTGCCTCCTTTCCTCTTGCCTCCCCAGGGAAAGGAGACGATGGTAGGATGTGGAAGTTAGGAGATGGGATGCCTATAGTCAAGAAAGGGGATACTTGTATGTTATGTAACTACCTCCCAGTAGTTTTTAGGATTTAGATCGTACGTTAATGTTCACATTTTTCAGTTTTGAATGAGTGAAATTTTGGCTGATGACAATATAGAAAATCTAGATGTAACTGTTAAGCGATTACAGTATAACTTTCTGGGATATTTTATGATTTTTTAAAATGGAAACTAACAAAAGTAAACTTTTTCTGATTCTAAACATGCCATTAACTACTCTTTATTGAAGGTCCTTATCATTTAGTATATTTTTATCTTGATTTAATTGTACCATTAGATAGTGTTAATTTATTGTTTGTTGTTTAGAATCTCACATCTTTTTCAAACTTGTTTTGTAAGTAAAATACATTTTGGATTGTATTTAATAGTCTAAGAAACTATTGTGTAATCTGAATGCATTAAACAATAACTGTTAGCTGCGTTTGCATGAACATATTCTCAATAGTGGAATACAATTTTCTGAAATAATTTTAGAATTTACAGAAGAAGTGAGAGAGTTTTGATTTTTTTTAATTAAAAAAATTACCTTTTTTTGGGTATAAGGCTACATGTCACAGCATGTTTGTGGACAAATTTTAGAAGTTAATCTTCTCCTTATAGCATGTGGGTCCCAGGGATCCCACTCAGGCCTCTAGGCTTAACAGTGAGGGCCTCCCTCCCTGAGTCACCTCTCAGCACCCCATGTGTAATGTGTGCAAACCAGCTACTGTCTCCTTGCTGGTTCCCCTACCCTGCTCCCTTCTGAGGTTGGGAGGCCATGAAAAACCCAAGAGACAGATAGTCTTGCAAGGCAATCAGATTTCTAGGATGTTCTCATCTGCTTATTTATTATTTTGTCAGTGATTCTTAAGGTAATTGAATTTTAAACTATGTAAGATTAAAGCAAATTGGAAGCAAGTTTGTTTTAATTTATTTGACTTTGTAACAATTGCTGGGTGATGTCTTTCTGTACTCTGTGAATATGTGTTGTTCCCATTGGTTAATAAATAAGTTGCTTTGGCCTATGGCAAGGCAGCTTAGAGGCAGGCGGGAAATCAAAGGAGAGAGACAGGAAAGAGAAAGGCAGAGTTGAGAGAGATGCCAGCCTGCTGCCCAAGGAACAACATGCCAGCAGATCGGTAAGCCATGGAACATGTGGCAAAACATATATTAATAGAAATGGGTTAGTTTAAGATATAAGAGCTAGCTAGCAAGAGGCCTGCCATAGACCATACAGTTTGTAAATAATATAAGCCTCTGAGTGATTATTTTATAAGTGACTGCAGGACCACGGGGCCAGGCAGGACCAGAGAAACTTTTCGACTACAATCTCCTCTCCTTGGCATTATCCTCAGATTGATTTGATAACTTATAGTAAAGTTGAAGAGGATGTGTAATGTAGAAAGCAAAGTGAGTTGGGTCTCAATAAAGCAAAATTATTACAAGAAGTGATTGTAAAGATCTTTTCTGGCCTAATTTTATGATTGCTGTTAAGTTCCATATTACCTGAGATAGTTCAGCAACACAGAAGCCACAGAAACCAACTTCA
Source organism: Peromyscus melanophrys (assembly GCA_902168415.1). Taxonomy (NCBI): domain Eukaryota; kingdom Metazoa; phylum Chordata; class Mammalia; order Rodentia; family Cricetidae; genus Peromyscus; species Peromyscus melanophrys. Next base: position 19,368 of record CABHPR010124279.1, on the reverse strand, counting down.
CTACTGCTTTGAAACCAGTGGGAGTTGATTATTTTTTTCTTAAAACACAATTGTTATTTAGTATCTTAATGCAAAGGATGGGATCTTCTTATTTGTCACTTTTAAAATAAGATTTAGTATATGTGCAAATAGGTACTCAAAGATTAAAAAAATCAACATGCTATCTGTTTACACGCTTGGAGAAGAGGAACAGTTTCCATGTCCATGACGATTGTCGTATGCCTGTCTTAGCACAGATGGAACTACATTTTTGGTGTGTCCATTCAGTTTGGTCAAGAATTGTGTTTGCTAGTTCTGTTTCAAGAAAATAAACTAGTTAGAAGAATTACATTGTTCAGGTGAAAGTAGTTATATAACATTGTATATTTTGGCAAAAACCTTTTTTTTCCTTGAACGTTTCCCTTGTAGGTTATTTTTATCCTGACATCTAGCGTGCTTGATAGGAATCCTGTATTACCCTTTTAGTGACGAAAATTGACACGATGGATGCTGGCCCTCAAATCAGCCTAATTAGTCCCTCTTGTTTCTTACATAATTCTCATTGTATCAAGTGACTTCAGACGAAAATGCTTGTAGGGCAAAAAAGGGCAACTTGCTGTGTTTATATAGTGCAACATATTTCACTTGTTTTTTCTACCACTACTTTTTTTGGGGGGTGGGCATGGTATTATGTTCTAGGAAGCACTTTTGAACTCCATCCTCAGACCCCATGGTCACCTTTTAAAGTGTGCTGGCATTGCCAAATCATGTGGGGACTCTCACATTTAATTTAAACCAAGAAAAATGACCTAGATTTGATTGACAAGGTAAAACTGGCTGAAATGCAGGTCACATTTGGTGTGAAGGTCGTCTAGGTGGAGGAAAGCTGTAACTGAAGGCAAATATTACAGCTTCAGTTTGTTGTTTATTTTCCTTACAGGAAAACAGCCACCATTATCTTTTTATTTTCTTTTTTTTTCCAAACTTGGTTTCTCTGTGTATCCCTGGCTGGCCTGGAACTCACTCTGTAGACCAGGCTGTCCTGGAACTCAGAGATCCTCCCGCCTCTGCCTCCCCAGTACTGGGATTAAAGGTGTGTGCCATCACAGCCTGGCCATCATTATTTTTTTAACCATATTGATTGGGTATGTCTAGTTAGTGTCGTTACCATTTCAGAAGTCATACAGTAACCTATAGATTTCTAAGTAAGTATTGAAATTTCTAGACCTTTGAAATTTCTTCACTATAAGAATGTTATAAATATAAATATTCCTTTAAAAATTAATATTATTGCACTCACAAAGGTTTCTGTACATTTTATTTCTGTATAGTATAGTCTTCATAGACACTAAAAATACTTGTTAGTCATGGATGGTAAAGTAGTTACATGGGAAAAATATAACAGCAGAAAGCTTATTCACTGATTAGTTTCATTAATGCCATTGCAGCTGTTAGATAATTTATTTAGAATTGGAAATGCCCCTTACCCTTGTGGCTTGAGGTATTATTTTTTGACAAAGTGATAATTTTGTTAACCCAAAATCATTTCTTTTTTTAAAATTATTTCAGGTTTGAACTGTGATGGCATAGCCGGAAACTTCCTATGCTACTTTTCTAGAAAAAAACTTGTACTTTAGAATGTTTCCCTTCATGTCAGTAAGGTGATTTATTGGTGCTGTGAAGTTTATAAAGTCATGCACGTTAAGCAGACAGAATCTTTCTTTTTTGATGCTACAAATTAGTACATTATACAGTAAAGAATTGTAGGATTATATATGGAAACAGAATTAATTAAAATGTTTCTATTTATGTGTATTTGTGATTGTTGTGTGTGCTGATGCCTGTGGATGGCAGAAGAGGTGTCAGATCCCTGGAGCTGGAGTTACGGGTGCGTGAGCTCCTGACATGGTGCTGGGAACTGAACTCCGGTCCCCTGCAAGAGCAGCATGTGCTAACTGCTGAGCTCTTTCTCCAGGCCCGGAGAGTGAATGTTTTTATTGCATGTAACCCATCCTTTGCCTGTGTGTATGTGTGGAGGTCAGAGAGCAATTTGAGAACAATCTTCTCCTTCTACCATGAGTCCTGGGCATAAACTCAGGTTATCAAGAGTTGTTGGCATGGACCTTTACCATTGACCCACCTTGCTGGTCAAGTGAATTAATTTTTATCTTATGAAATAATGACCAGTAAAATTTATTGTTAGTTGTCTTAACTTTGATGGACAGCCTCATAGGACTTAAAATGTGTTTTTTAGTGAATTGTAAGAAAATTTGTTAAAAACGGTCATACGTTTCCTTTGTAAGTTGATAGTATGACCTGCCTTAGTCAGGGTTACTGTTGGCTGTGCTAGACACCATGACCAAAAGCAACTTGTGGAAGTAAGAGTTTATTTTATCTTACAGCTTTGAACTTCATCACTAAGGGAAGCGAGGGCAGGAACCTAGAGCCAGGAACTGAAGCAGAGACCACGGAGGAATACTACTTACAGGCTTGCTTCCCAAGGCTTGCCCAGCCTGCTTTCTTATGTCACCCAGGACCACCAGCCCAGAGGTGGTCACTACCCACAGTGGGCTGGGCCTTCCTCCATCAATCATTAATTAAGAAAACACCTCCATAGACTTGTCTGTGAGCATTCTGATAGAGGCCTCTTCTCAGATGTAACTTGTGCCTAGTTGGTAATACCAATGAGGACAGTACCGAGAGGATGATATTTCCTCCAAAAGTAACAAGCCAGGGTTAACTTTAGTTCCTCATGATCCAGAGCAGCTTATCTAAATGATCACAGATGCAGCAGAGGAACACCGAACTATAAAGCTAAAGCCCTTTAAAAAACATCTTAATTTGGTTAAGGAATAATTGGATTCAAAATAGGAGCATTCCGTTTGTTTGTTTGAAGTAACATGTTTCACTTTTGGTGTTCTTGTTCATGGTGCTGAGGATTGTGCTTAGGGCCTTGCGTAGGTTAAGCAGTGCTCTACCACTCAGCTGCGTTCCCAGCTCTGGTCTTGACTCTTGTTACGTTCAGTGGCTGAGTGTTGAGTCCTGATGATGTTTCCGTTTCTTTGTTTCACAGGCCCTGGGCTGTTTACTGTACAAACTTTGTTTCTTCACTCTTCCTTTCGGGGAGAGTCAGGTTGCTATCTGTGACGGCAGCTTCACCATCCCAGACAGTTCTCGCTACTCCCATAACATACATTGTTTGATAAGTAAGTATTTGGAAAGATGGATTAAATATTTATAAGATACTGCAATTTAGGGCCTGCTATTTATTCTCTTTCTTAAATCTAGACTTTTAATTTCATATAATTTTATAAATACAGTAAAAATATTTAAAGATGGTTATTCATCTCTAGAGGTCAAAGCAATCTACTTACCAATAAATACAAGAATATTTTTAATCTCCTAGATAAGAGTTAATAGCACATGGCAGCAATTACATAATTAAGACAATCCGAGTTACTGGGGACACTTATAACACCATTTAATTCTTCAATTTTTGTGACTTTGAAACCAAATATCCATGTGGTTAATAAATAACTAGATTTCCTTCCATGCTTGCTTTTAAAAAGATATTGTAACTTAACATTTTGTACATGTCTATTGTAAAACTTGAGAAGGATTCTCTGTGGGGAGGGAGCCCGTCATCAGACAGTAGAATGTCACCTGGGGAGCTGCAGCATTGAAACAGCTCTGACTAAAGTGTCTTTAGCCTTTCTCCTGTTTCCTGCATTTTGAACAACCCTCTTATAGCCTCTGTGGCACAGAATAGAGTGTCAATTTACATTTATTTGCTATTCATATAATAAAGATAGTATTTAAACTTAATGAAGAAAATAAGTGGAAATAGATAATTTTCTTATTTGTGAACAAAGATAGAGCAAAGTCTTCATTTTTTTCTGTTAAAGCTTTACATAAATAAAATATTTAAATGTAAAAAGTAAAATATACACTGAAAGAAAATAAGTATGAATTGAATCATATGTATAGAATGGAGAAAACATAGGTCATCAGTTCAGGAAGCTCTAAGATATAACAGCCCAGTGACATACAACTTTACTTCTGCCCATATGGTATACCTGTAATTCTAGCGCTGGGAGGCAGACACAGGAGAAGGCCCAGGTCCAGGGCACTCTCGACTTGGAAAGCCAAGGGGCCGAGGGCAGGGTGCACATTGCTTAGTGGTAGAATGTCTGCCTAGGAGGCTCCGTCAGCAACTGCTCCTCCCAGCCCTTGCGTGCGTGACAAACTGCGAGTAGTACCTGTTGTTTGAGAAGTACTTGACCTCCTACTGTGTGGGCCTTGTGTGGATCAAGGGAAAAAGGGACATAAACGACTCTGAAAGCACAGAATTTCTGTAACACAGATTTCCTCACAGATACAGCACTTGGCATTATATAGAATGCTTTTCCTAGGTGAGGGGAACCAGAATGATGGAGTGGGGGAGGACACAGCCGAAGCGGGGCTGCTGCACTGCCAGCGCACACTTCGTTATGAGAGCATTAGATATGCGTGCTGGGTCCTTGCATGACTTGGGTCCTGGAACCCTGAGTCAGGGTAAGGAAGAAATGAAGAAGACAGACAAACATACAGAAAAGCCAGGATCAGTGTTCTGGACTCTGACGGAGAAGCCTCAGCACCTTTTTGTATACAGTTGAACAAAGAGTCAGGTTTATCTAATCTCAGTAGGAGCAGTCTTCATTCTGTAAACATTAGTCTGGGAATGGTGAGTCTGCACACCCCATCAACATTCAAACTCTCCCTGGAGGAAGGCTTTGCCATCCCTCTGAGCCTCATCTGGGGACAGCTTTGCCAGTGGGGTTGAGGCACAGGGGTCCTTGACATGGTAAATTTGATACTTATAGCTGAACTCCTGAATGTAGGACATTAGCATTCATGGAAGTACATGATACATACTTCTTCAGGACTCCACTTGCTCCCTAAACTTGTCCTTAGGGTCTGTGTATAATGTGTACTTGAAGGGTGCTGTACTGTGCTTGAGTAGAGAGAGGCTTGGGTGGAAATGATGTAAAAATACAGTACTCATGTATGAAATTCTCAAAAAAAAGTACATTGTTCCTGAGCAAACCATTTCTGATAGCCGGATAAGGCCTGGGCAGAGCAGACGATTTTCCTCAGATACTCATGGGAGGTACCGTGCTCTCAGAAAGCACAACCTGTACGTTATGGTGAATCTCCTGAAGGTGTCCCACACGTCCCACATTCCAGAATACACTGGTCCAGCTATTGAGGCTCCCTGTCCACCTTGTTTACACTGGTAGAGAGCAAAGCTTTGCTTCTCTTGCTTGTGGTTCATTTGTTGCTGCTTTCTGGCTCTGCCACTTAGCTCATTTGTTCTAATTAAATTTCTTTTTGCTCCTATTTTGTGGAAAGCCAAGAGTTATCTTATTAATTCTCTTAAGTATATTATGGGAATTGAAGACTATGCACAAACAGAGTAGTATGTTTTTATCTACCCGCCTCTAAGCTTCAGTGGCTCTTAGCTCACGGCTAGTCTTGTTTTAGCTGTGCTCTCCTTCTCTTCCAGACTTCTTCTGGGGAAGAAGTCCTTCAGAAACTTTAGTGTGTATTTGAGAGTAAGCTAAGCTTAAGATAGGCTTTCCTTGAAGACACTGACACATGTGCTGGACCATCATCTGGCAGGGAGAGAGAGGCCCCTGTCATTACCTTCTTGGGCCACTTGTCAAGACTGTCACACATACAGTTTCCTGTCATGTTTACAGTGCCATTTACTGTCTTATTTATGGTTGAGTGTATTCATATTCAGTTATTAAATTTGATTTAAGATTAGATAAAATGCAGTTGCTTGATGAGTGCTTTGTGATGAGATGTGTGAGAATCAGTAGGAAGTATTGATGGTCTAATCAGGGACTACTCTTAAGTGCTGAGACCTGGTATTCTCAGGTCGTGTTGTACTTTTGTTAATAGAAGGAATCACACAAAGATGACTGGAGAAATAGCATTTTTTTAAGGCTGACTTCTGAAAAAAGTTGATTTTGTTTGATGAAAAACTGGAGCCAGTGGTAATTGTGATGACCCACGTAGCTGTTTTAACTTGAGAAAGCAGAGTGATTTATGCCTTCTCTTCCTTTGCATTCGAGCACAGTCTCACTTGTGTCTCTTAGCTTGTGCTCCTTCTCTAGCAAGCATGTGTTTTACAGAGCGTGTGGTTCAGTGCCGTGGAGTGGGGTTAAGGAAGCAGTAGACTTGACGGTTAGCTATTGTGAGAGGAGACCTTTTAGACAGAAGCTATTTGGAAACTGGAGTTGTCAACTTGAGTAGCCAAGTCCCAGAACTGAATTGGATTAAAGCTGGTAACTCTGCACTTTAGATTATATCATGCAGTAACCTAGGAAGTACATTTTACAGCTCTGTGTCTTAAAGACTTCAAGACTCTATATTATTCAATTAAATTTTTAATGATTCCATATTGAATTTTTCTTTTTTAATCATTTTAGTGGCTAGTAATTTTCAATTAAAAACATCCAGAGATTAAAAAATACACAGCTCTTTTCTGCCTATAGATTTTAGTAATGATTATCAGTCATTTCGTATTATTTGGAGTTTAAAATTAAACCGGGGCTAGTGAGAGGCTCCGTGCAGATAGGTACCTGCTGCACATGCCTCACAACATGGAGCACATGTGAGTGTGGAAGAGACATCCTCCTCCACAGAGTGGTCCCTGGACACACACGGATGCCTGACACATTGCCTCCGCCACACCAAATACACAAAACACACCACCAAATCAGAGCGATGGGCACAGGGGCTCACCAGATAAGACCGCCATGTGGAAGTGAAATTATTTAAGCTGAAAATTCAAAACCTGGGGTGTTCTAAAATCTGAAAGTTTGAGCATGGGTTTGATGTCATGTTTGGAAAAATCTCACACCTAACATCAGAACAGTTGTCAAAATGCAGGTGCCTTAATAGTACAGTGTAGTTGGAAGGTTTCTCTAGTCCCACCAGGCCCCCGCAGTCCCGTGGCCCACTTATAAAGTAATCACTCAGAAGCTTATATTAATTATAACTGCTTGGCCATTAGCTCAGGCTTATTACTGACTAGCTCTTACACTTAAATTAACCCATAATTCTTATCTATGTTTAGCCATAAATGTGGTGCCTTTTCTCAGTTCTGCCTTGACATCTTGCTTCCTCTGTGTCTGGCTGGTGACTCCTGACTCAGCCTTCCTCTTCCCAGAATTCTGCTCGTCTGCTCGCCCCACCTATACTTCCCGCCTGACTACTCACCAATCAGCATTTTATTTATCAACCAATCAGAGCAACACATATTCCCAGCATACAGAAAGACATCTCACAGCAGTGTAGTATAGAATTCCCCTCAGGGTCTGTGTATAATGTGTACTTGAAGGGTGCTGTACTGTGCTTGAGGGATAATCACCTGGACTAGTGCTGGCTAGGACATACAGAGTTTCTCTTTGTCTCCCTTCTCCTTCCCTCCTCCTCCTTACTGCTTTTCAGCTGGTGTGAAACACCAGTATTGGAAGCTCATGTCAGGTTGCTTGAAGGCTCATTCTTTGTAGAAATTTAAGAAGTATTTCTTAGATGAAGGTAGGTTTCCAAGTGTATTCTTTTACCATAGTGTTCTCTTCACCCTGCAGAATTTTTTTTAGCTGAACTGCATTTAGAGATTTATGTCACTCATCTCCACTGGAGGACTGTATAAGATGTGGTCCATTGTCACTCACTACAATTTCTTTGAGGATGCTGCTCACTTTGGAAGTCATCTCTAGAGAGATTGGAAGGGAATTTCTTCTGCTTTTGTATCAGAAGAACTGATTTACTTGTGTGTCCGATTTGTGACCCATTGCAGATACTGTAATTCCTGTAACATAGGATCAGTTACTTTGTGTTGACAGAAACTGAATTTGGGACCTGGCCTTTATAATGAGATCTATTTAGTTTCTTCATTATCTTGTCCATCTCCAGGGAATTGCTTTTCCATTATTCCTGATTCTCATATATTTGAAAACCCCTTCTGTATGCCAAATTGAGGCTTTATAGGAATAAATATTTATTATTAGCTAATTTTAGAATTAGATTTCATGAGACAAATATACTCATTACAGTAGAAATATGGTAATTTTGTGAATTTAATAGGTTTCCTGTAATTTGGTTGTCTTTAAATAATTTTAATAAACACTGTTAAAGTATGTTAAAATTTATTTTACTTTGTTAATTTTATGTATTGCTTCTTTTAAAACATTTAATATTTTTGGTATTATGATATAACTTATTTTAGGAGTAAATATATTTACCTTGTCAGTCTTACAGATCTTCTCTGTTGTAAGGGTTGAATATAAACTAGTAAATATTTGAATTGAATGTTTTTAGATATTTTAGTCTAATAATGATACTAAAACTATAAAGAATAAACTTTAGCTTTTATAATATATAAATCGTATTACACGGATAATTTTTGTATTTCTAAAATCAAGCTTATAATTTCTTGATACAAGCTAGGTTTTGTCCCTTGGAGTCACTGTTTATCATTCTATGTTCAAGGCACTAGGTTTAGAAGGGAGTTGAGTCTGTTTTGACCTGCAACTCCATGTTAGTGCTGTGGACGTGGACACTCACTGTTTCACAGTGACTCCATCTTAGTGCTGTGGACGTGACACTCACTGTTTCACAGTGACTCCATGTTAGTGTGTGAACGTGGACACTCACTCTCTCGCAGTAACTCCATGTTAATGCTGTGAACGTGGACACTCACTCTCTCATAGTAACTCCATGTTAGTGCTGTTAACGTGGACACTCACTCTCTCTCAGTAACTCCATTTTAGTGCTGTGAACGTGGACACTCACTGTCTCACAGTGACTCCATCTTAGTGCTGTGAACGTGGACACTCACTGTCTCACAGTGACTCCATCTTAGTGCTGTGAACGTGGATACTCACTGTTTCACAGTAACTCCATCTTAGTGCTGTGGACGTGGACACTCACTGTTTCACTAGAAAACATGAGAATAGCTAATGTAAATTTTCATCTCAAACGTTTAACATAATTTAAGCATTAGAAGTATTTTAAAGGTAATGAAGTAGAACTGGCAATGGAGATGTCTTAATACAGTTTTGTTACAGAATTGAATATAAATTTCAACCTTGGGAAATTTGAAATATAAGTCACTCAAGAAATAGATAAATGGAAGTTAATGGTCACTTTTGGTTAGACAGACTATCTCAGGGACTTGACGACTATTGTAAGGTTGTTGATGTAAATATGTTAGTAGTACATTTCCAAAATTGCTCAGACCTCTGGCCATGATGATGAGAAAGAATACTGAAACAAAGAACTGTGGTCCATATTGTTAGTATGTCAAGAAAGCATTTTTTTCTTTTTGAAATGTGTAGTGCTAATCCTCTGCTGCTCTGCTAAATAAATTATAATATGCATACTTAGCCTTTTCTCGGTGATTAGGATAATTTCAAAATAAAGGTATTTTAGCTAATAATGAGAATTATTTTAAAAGGAATTGTTTTAGGAGAACCCTCCACCTCCTCTCTGTGACCCTGGAGCTTTATTGAATAATTAAGTGTTCCCTAAGTTCACTGGTTTTGTGTTGTTGATTCACTAGTTTTGTTTTGTTTTTCAAGACAGGGTTTCTCTGTGTAGCTTTGCGCCTTTCCTGGAACTTACTCTGTAGCCCAGGCTAGCCTCGAACTCACAGAGATCCGCCTGGCTCTGCCCCCCGAGTGCTGGGATTAAAGGCGTGCGCCACCACTGCCTGGCTGATTCACTTTTTTTTTGGTCACATTTTCAAGGGTATAATCATACCTGCCATCCGTCCAGCACAGAGATAGATGTTCTGTTATCTGCCTCTGTAATGGGCTCATGGTTAAGTTCATTTATAGAAAAAGTTTCTGCCATTTCCTCTAAGCATTACCAAAGAATCATTGATCTTAGGCTAGAGCAGATTGCCCCTCCTGTATATGCCTTTCCATAGTGTTTGTCTTTAGTTAGACATCTTAACCCTTTGACCTGTTATTACAGGGTTCATGCTTGAACCAGATCCGGAGCACAGACCTGACATATTTCAAGTATCCTACTTTGCTTTTAAATTTGCCAAAAAGGATTGTCCAGTTTCCAACATCAATGTAAGTAGTTTCTCAAGTAGGTAAGCCTTTCAAATCCACTTTAATGATGTGTGTTTACATATATATGTACATGCTTTATGAGCTCTTTGTTTTGTGACAAGTGGTCTTGATAGTGTGTGATGCTGTTTGTGCATGAAACTTCATTTCCTAGACTTCACTCACATGTTCTGGAGAGCTTCAGCAGGCTGTTTTGCATTGTGGAGAGAGACACAACATGACATGTCAGTCACAGAGCATGGGCTGTTATTATTAAGTATCGAAGTATTTGATAACAGGATTTTAAGTGTTTTTGTTTTTTAACCAAGAGATGTTATCAGACATTATTGAGACAGACGCTAAGCATAGTGTTAAATGAAAAACTTGGGCCCCTCTGATGTTAATAGTAGAGGCGTTGTAAAGGGAGAGACCTGACTTCAGATATTTCTTTTTTTTTCTTTTGGTTTTTCGAGACAGGGTTTCTTTGTGTAGCTTTGTGCCTTTCCTGGATCTCGCTCTGTAGATCAGACTGGCCTCGAACTCACAAAGATCCGCCTGCCTCTGCCTCCCAAGTGCTGGGATTGAAGGCATGCACCACCACCGCCTGGAGATATTTCTTTTATCAGTGGCTGATTTTATATCTTTATGGTGGCTAATCCCTTTCTCCTATTATAAAACTAGGATAGCAGTTATGATTATAGCTAATATATAGCATAGCAGCCCAGGGCTAGGCCAAGTACAGTGCTCATTTGGGGGGCTTGGTTTCACTCAAAAACTTTGATTCTTTCCTTCCTTCCTTCCTTCCTTCCTTCCTTCCTTCCTTCCTTCCTTCCTTCCTTCCTTCCTTCCTTCCTTCCTTCCTTCCCTCCCTCCCTCCCTCCCTCCCTCCCTCCCTCTCTCCCTCTCTCTTCCCTCTCACCCTCCCTCCCTCTCTCTCTTTTTCCCTCCCTCCCTCTGTCTCTCCCTCTCTCTCTTCCCTCTTACCCTCCCTCCCTTCCTCTTTCCCTTTCTTCCTCTCCTACCTCCCTCCATCCCTCCCTCCCTCCTTCCTCCTCCTACTTGTTCTCTGTCTCTTTCTCTCTCTGTCTCTGTTTTTCTCTCTCTCTGAACAGATTTCTTTCTCTACATAGCCCTGGCTATCCCAGAACTCTGTATAGACCAGGCTGGCCTCAAACCCTCAGATATCAGCCTGCCTCTGCCTCTCAGGGTGCTGGGATTAAATGTGTGTGCTGTCATGCCTGGCTCAAAGGCTTTGACTCCTACTCACTTCCTGCATCTACAATGAACTGTACATGCCAGATTTCTGCTAATTTTAATGAAAGTTCGAGATCATCATTGATTTTAATCCATCCTGAACACTGTAGAGATCATTCTGTTCTGACTTATGTTTTCTTCATGTATAACTTACCTACTTGGACAAAGGAAGAGCTGTGGTACCTTTTTCTTTTTAAAGCCCTCACCGTATCACTTTAATATTTTTCTATTGATGTTCTAACGCTTTAGTGAGGAGAGTAGCTTTATCTGAGGTTTAACTGAACTTTAGCTTTCTGTTCAGCTCATGCTCGCAGTACCCAGACTGAGACATGTGGACATAAAGAGATGCACTGTCTTCTCTTTTATTTTCTAGACTTTACAGTGTCACAGCAGTTATCTGTAGTATTTAGAAACAACATGATATCCTGGTTGTGTAATTATTTTCTGAAGTACAAAAGACCATTGATTTACACTGTGTTATAATCTTTTTTTAACTCAAGATTTACCCAAGAGAATATTGTATACAGTAATGCTATGTTCATCTTGTAAGGATTTCAGGGGAACATCACTATAAAGGTGACATTTGTGTAACGTGATATTTTCCGATTAGATTTTGGGAATATATCTGAATAATCTGTAATATGTGACATGAAAATAATAGTATCGCAGGCAATGATTTGAAAGTTTAATGGTCTATCTATAGTCTAAGAAATTACTACAACTCAGATTAAAAACCAAATGAAGACTGTGTTTTCTCTTCCCAGAATTCCTCTCTTCCCTCAACTCTTCCTGAGCCGATGACTGCTAGCGAAGCTGCCGCTAGGAAAAACCAAATGAAAGCCAGGTAGGCAGGGCTGCGCTGGAGCCGGAAGGCATTCCGTGAAAGGAAAGGCTGTAGTTCTCGTTTTAACTGTAGCAGATCCTGTTACCCAAAACGCTGTGTTGTCCAGTCTGTGGTACATAGCTTAGCTAGTGGACACAAAATAGACTTTCAAAGGGACTAAATACTGGGCTAGCCGCCATTCTGTGAACGCCCCTCATCTGTGAAGACGGGGTGTCAACTGCTGATGTCGGCCTCTCTGTGCTGATTGCCGTCCTTCTCATCACTGACTGCTCTTCATTCAGGAAACTTGAGATTTGGGTCAATAGCTATTAAGCCTACTGTTTATATTTAAGAAAAGAAACATTAATTGGGGGCTGGAGAGATGGCTCAGAGGTTAGGAGCACTGGCTGTTCTTCCAGAGGTCCTGAGTTCAATTCCCAGCACCCACATGGTGGCTCACAACCATCTGTAATGAGATCTGGCGCCCTCTTCTGGCCTGCAGGGACACACACAGGCAGAACACTGTATACATAATAAATAAATCTTAAAAAAAAACATTAATTGTCAAAGGCCATTGGTGTATGTATTTTGTAGAATTTATGTATGTATATAACTAGAAAGCTTGGTAAAGAATTAAATTTGAAACCTTATTTTTCAGTTACTTACGCTATTGGTAAGTTTGAATTCTAGATTGAGACTTAAAATCTGGGACTGGAGAGATGATTCAGCAATTAAGAATACATAATGCTCTTGTGGACAACTTGATGATCTTTAAAATGAGCTGTAATTGTCTGTGTATATAAATGATCTTACTGTATTTGTTACATTTATAGAGGACTTGTACTATACCATGCTGATCATCCTGCCTGTTATTTTTAGAAGACAGCATATGCACAATATATTTATACAATTTTCTGGGAAAAAATTGCCTTAAAATTTTTTTGGATAATTTCCTGCATGTTTGTAATATATTTTGATCATATGCTCCTTCTACTACCATCCCCCCCCCCCACCCTTCCACTTCCCAACCAGTCCCCATCTGTGGTGCCGGTTGATGTCTTCCTCTCATGACTGACTGAGCGCAGTTAGGTCACCAGCCCTAATATTCTGAAGTCTCGGGAGGCAGTTTTTGGTTTCCTTCCTCTTGGGAAGATAATTGTTAGGACGGCTCCCTCTTGTGTTACATCTAGGTATTGTGAAAAAGCTGTAGGTGTGTGCTGTGATTGCAGGAGCTGTGGGCTTGCTAAACCATGCATATACAATTTAGGTGTTACATCACATCACTTGAAATAATATTAAGTGAAGTCATCAAAGAAATATTGTGGGAGAAAGTTATTGAAGTTCTATACTGACTGTAGAAAGCAAAGTTGAAAATGTCATTTGAAGATTGTATTGGTCCTACACTTAAGCACATGCTGGCAGCCCCAAGTGGACTGAGTAGGTATCAAAAGTCAATCAATAAAGAGCACATGAAGTTGTGAGGGTGATAGGGAAGACATTGGAGGGGAGGGAGTGGGCAGTGGATTAGATCCAGACACATTATATGGATATATGAATATTAAAAATAAATTTACCTTTTTTCTGTTTTTGTTTGTTTGCTAGTCATCTGCTTTCAAAATTGTGCTCACTACCTTACTGTCTGCATTTGAGGCTTCCACAGAGTCCCAGTCAAACATTTCTCATAATTCTCATTTAGTATTCTGTAGATGAACAATCTTATTAAATAAGAAACACAGAGCCAATGCAGAGATGAAAGCCCAAGAGGTCAGAGCTAAGAGCTAAAAACCTTACCCTTCACTGCTGCTGCTTTCCTCTTCAGCTAGGAGACCTCCTTCCTGTTTGTTTGTCCTTTTTAATTGACTTTCTATTCTGCCTTCTCATTGGTTGTAAACCCAACCACATGACCTCCTTGTCACTGCCTGTTTGTATAGACCTCCAGGTCTTCTATGGTTGGTATTGAGATTAAAGGCGTGTGTCTCCAATGCTGGCTGTATCCTTGAACACACAGAGATCTGCCTGGCTCTGCCTCCCAAGTGCTGGGATTAAAGGCGTGCACCACCACTGCCCTGGTTTTCGCTATGGCTTGCTAATAGCTCTGACCCCCAGGCAACTTTATTAACATACAAATCAAATCACATTTCATTCAGTACAAATGAAATATCACCATAGTATTCTAGGAAAACAAAGGTTGGGTGTGAGCAGGTAGCCTTACCTGACAAGCACTGGTGTCTTCTGTTTTACTGCTGTAGGAGACAGCCTTTCCTTTCCTCAAGTCCAGGCTAAGGGGTTGATTTCTTGAGTCCTTTTAAAGAACTGAATCTCAGTTTTGTCAGAAACTTTGAGAAGGTTTGTCGTTGTATTCTGTGGGGCTCAGGCCATCCCTTCACCTCTGGGTTGTTTTCCTAGTCTTCCATTTGAAGCTGACTTCGAACAGCTGTGCCTGGCTGTAGTTTACTTTACAGGCTTTATTAAACGTATGTTCTGAGATGGCTACTTAGAAATCCAAAAGGACTAATGTAGTCATCTCAAACTATCATGTGTAGAATGAATGGTAAACTAGAAATAATCTCAATGTTTTGAATGAATTATGTCTTTCTATTATAGAATAACAGATACCATTGGACCAACAGAAACCTCAATTGCACCAAGACAACGACCAAAGGCCAATTCCACTGCTGCCACTTCCAGTGTGCTGACCATTCACAGTTCAGCAACGCCTGTTAAAGTCCCTGCTCCTGCTGAATTCAGTAACCACAAACCAAAAGGTAGCCTTTGCAGTTCTGATCTCTTTACGGTATGGATAAGCCTGCTATGGTTTGATTCCCTGAGAATGTAAATGAATTTAATGTTGTAAAGCACAGAACACATGCCTTAAGAAGTAGGGCTCGCCGGGTGGTGATGGCGCACGCCTTTAATCCCAGCACTCGGGAGGCAGAGGCAGGCGGATCTCTGTGAGTTCGAGGCCAGCCTGGTCTCCAAAGCGAGTTCCAGGAAAGGCGCAAAGCTACACAGAGAAACCTTGTCTCGAAAAAAACCAAAAAAGAAAAAAAAAAAAAGAAGTAGGGCTGGAGAGATGGCTCCGTCAGGAAAGTTCTTGCTGTGCAGGCATGAGGACCTAGTTTAGAGTCTCAGCACCCACAGTCGAAGCCGATGGGCATGGCAGTGCGCTCCTGTTGCCACAATGCGGGGGTGGAGGTAGAGGTGGCAGCGTGGTGGTGGGGGAGGGCTAGGGGATAGAGACAGGCTGGTTGTAGGTTTGCTAGCCAGCCAGTCTGACTGAAATGAGAGCTCCAGGTTTAGTGAGAAACCTTGTATCAGAAGAAAAAAAGTAGGAAAATGATTGTAGGTGATATCTGGACCCTCCTTTAACCTCTGCATATGTGTGTGAGCACACCTGCATACACATGAGCACACAGGTATGTACACCCTGCTCTCCATAAGAACCTGTCTATTGATGACTAATAAGCTGAATTGTTTTTTCTAAAGTTTTTTTAAAGGCAAAATTACTAGTAATTTAAATGTATATAGAAGTATCAGTTTGCTTTGATATATAAATAGAAACTCATCTTTTGAGTCTCAGCTAGTAGATTTGAGGGCAGCAGTAACATTTAACAAGTGTTGGAGATTTTGTGCTGAATTGAATAGGAAGTAGTTTACATTCCGTCCTTATAGTTACAAGTCTCTAGAGCCTTGGTAAAGGAACCACATGGATACCACAGCATAAGCACTGTTCTTATTTGATTTTGAGAAATTGTTTTTATAATCTTAAGTGCATTATGGTAAGTATAATACCTAAAAAACTGTTCCCACAGGGAAATACCTCTAAAAGAGTAAATTTAATTTCTCAAGGTGTCAGAGATATAATCTGAAGAATCACCTCCAGCAAACCCTGATTCATGTAATATTTCCTGACAAATCTGTCTTGTTTTAATGTTGAAATGTGTTTATTACAGATACTGTAATGGTTAAGATCACATATTTTGACTCTCATGAATCTAATTTGAGTTACATTTCTCCCATTTTTAAAACTAACATGTCCAATAAAAATATGAGTACCTATCTAATAGTATTTCTGAGAAATTTAAATGATGGCTTAATGTAAGTCCTGGCCCAGAAGCATTATGAAATGTTGACTGTTAATCACTGTTAATATTTTTAAGTCTAAGCTCAGAGAGGTGATGCTTACCTTTGTATTACCTGGCACATTGCTGCAATGAGTTTGTGGTATTCAAGCATGTCAACTGGAATATTAATTCCATGGAAAACAGAGATGATGACATTTTGAACTCATTTGTATAATAATTCCCATTTCATTTAAAAAATTATTTTCTGTGTGTGGGTGTTTTGGCTGCACGTATGTATATGTACCGTGTGTACCTGGTGGTGGAGGCCAGGAAAGGGCATCAGATGCCTTGGAACTGGAGTTACAGACAGTTGTGAGCCACCATGTGTGTGATGGGAACTGACTTGATCTTCTGAGCCATCTCTCCGGCCTCCAGTGATTTCTCTTTCTGCTTTTAACTGTGGGTAAGTAGTGAGGCGGATGGACAATATTCCATCTCAAATAGACATTTGATATTCTCTCTCTTTCTTGCCTTCCCAGGTAGGACATCTCACTAGTCTTGTGTTCTCTGTCACTGCTCACCAGTCAGAGACTGCTAGGGGAGCATGCTTGCAAGATACTAAGTTTGTTATTCAAGTGTGAGCGTTGTGAGCTGTCTCAGTAACAGTATTGGAAAGGACTTTTTAAAGGATTTGGGTTTTGTGATAGTTTCTTTTCCTGTTGCTGTGGTGAAATACCCCGACAAGAGCAACTTAAGGTAGAAAGGTTTTTTTGTTTTTTTTTTTTCCTCTTTTACAGTTCCTCATGGTAGGGAAGACATGGCAGCAGCTGGGAGAGGCCTGGTGGCAGGAGTAGGGGCTGCCTGGTCACATTGCATGTGCACTCAGGAAACAGCAGGTGAACAGGGGTGGAGCCAGCTTATAAAGCTTGGTGGGCCTGTTTCCAGTGACCTACATCTTGCAGTAAGGCTCTACCTCCTCAAGGTTCTGCATCTTTCCAAAGAACTCAGTGCTCAAATGCAGGAGTCTGTGGGAGAGCATTTCAGGTCCTTGAGCCACAGCAGCTGTGTAGCATGAGTCTTAAAAGTTCTTATTAATAAAATCAAACCCAGGCCAGGTATTGGGGTGAACTGGAAGATCAGAGAAACACAACAAGCCACAGCTACCTCACCTTGCTAATTCCTTAGCTGGTCTTGCTTCCTCAGACTGGAGGCCTCTGTGTCCTCATATCCGAATGGGCCTCAGCTGAACTGCTGCTTCTTGAAAGCCTAAATGCTTAACCAGGCCAAATGTTTCTCCAGGCCAAATGCTTCTCCAGGCCAAATGCTTCTAGTTTCTGGTCCTCACGCTTTATATACCTTTCTGCTTTCTACCACCACTCCCTGGGATTAAAGGTGTGGGTCACCATGCCTGGCTGTTTCCAATGTGGCCTTGAACTCACAGAGATCCAGAGGGATTTCTGTCTCTGGAATGCTAGGATTAAAGGGGTGTGCTACCACTGCCTATCCTCATGTTTAATATTGTGGCTGTTCTGTCTCTGACCCCAGATAAGTTTATTAAGGTACACAATATTTTGGGGAACACAATACCACCACACAGCTGTGTGTAGGTGATCATTCACAGAGTCCTTAAGGATCTACAGGGAAACAGGAATGGGATGTGATTCAGGAACTCACCCAGGGCAGGTGAAAGCCTATGAGTAAAGAAGTAGCAGTCAGCCTCGAGGCAGGGTCGAGGATGCTGGGTCACGTGTGGTTGGACGGTGTTCGTGTTCTCGTCTCTTTAGACACTGTTGCACAGTATTTGGTTGTCCTTTTGTGTCCCAGACCTTGTCTGCTTTACATGAGGTTCCTCAGGTGGTGAGCTGACCCAGCTGTGAGTGCCAGACTTGCACTTGACGTCAGGGCTGCATTTCTTATTTTAGCATGCTTGCTCCCAGCTTATGTTGAAAAATTACAGGTTTTGTATGTATGTGTTTGGCTTCTTAAATATTTCTTTCTTCTTTAGAACTTAAAGTAAAATATTCATCTGCTACAGAAATATTGACAGAAAAAATGTAAACATTTCCTTTTTCCTGTTCAGTTAAATGGTAGTTTACTGTATACCCTCTTAGCTTTTTTTAGTATAAATAATCAATTTGGTAATATGAACATAGTATAAATTAATATGAATATAGCTGTATATAATTCATATAAATAATTATATCATTGTCATAAATGGACTCAGACATGTTTCTTTGCTATTTCCTTCTTTCCCTTTAAGATGTTTTTGAAAACTTACGTCAGTATAGATCTGTTATGCAATTTTTAACTTACTCACTGACATGAGTGTACTGTAAGTTTTATAACCACTTAGGCTATTCCAATATTTGCTATTATTAATAGTGTGGTGTGAACTGCTGTACAATCAGTTTCTGATTTTCATGCCAGTGCATTTGTCTGAGGAGTATACTAAGCATATTTGGGGGCTAGAGAGATGACTCATTTGTTAAAAGCATTTGCTGCTCTTCAGTGAACCCTCATTTGGTTCCCAGAACAAATATCAGGCAGCTCAGAACTGCCTGTAACACTGGCTCCAAGAGACCTGACACCTTCTTCTGATGTCCAAGGGCACCTGCATGCCCACGACAGGCAGACACACAGACACACACCTAACATAAATAAAATAAAGCTTAAAAAGAGGCATATTCATTTAAAGTTTATGAACAGTCAGATTGCTGCCCCCAGAGTCCTGGAACCTACAGCATCAGCCACAGTTTCAGTCCCCTTTATTCCTGTCTTCGCAGCACCTGATAAGAAAAGGTTTTGAAAATGCTTGCCCAATGACTGGTGAGATAATTTTCCCCTTTTGATTATGTTTTCATCCAGTGTTTTTATTTATTTTAAAAACTTGCATACAAATTATTATGACATAAATCTATACACATATGAAATATTCTATATGTTAGCCCTCTCACTTCTTCCCTCTGTCTCCCTACTGGCCCTCTTCCTCCTCCAACCCCCACTTCTTGTACTTCTGGGTCACGTACATTCCGTCTCCCCATCTTACCTCTCCTAATTGATAGACTTATTCCTCTTTCCTGATCCCTTTTCTATCGTGTGTGTGTGTGTGTGTGTGTGTGTGTGTGTGTGTGTGTGT
>CABHPR010124278.1:10878-43040 GCA_902168415.1 Peromyscus melanophrys | reverse complement strand
GGCAATAGACACTTAGAGAACTTACTAAATGCAAACAATGAAATCTTTTTAACACATGTAAAATTCAAATTCTCTACTCTGAGCCTTTGCCTTGCCTGCCCATAGTGCTGTCCCATCAACTCCCAGCATGGTGAAGTTCTACATTTCCTATAAGTCTGACTCAAATGCAACCACGTGTGAAAACTTTCCTTTTTCCTTTTTGAAAATCATGCTCTAGCCTACTCCAAATGTGGAAAGGGAAGTATTTATTTTCAAAATTTTTATTTATAACTTAAATCTTTTTATCAGTCTTAAAAAGTGGTACCAAATGTAATGAACTTCTATAAGAGTTAGAGTCATATTTGTGGGTGGGAAAGCATAAACAGCTCCCTGAGATGGAAGTTTCTAGTTTCTAGAAGACAGGTGAATGGAAGTGGTTGGAAGGTAAGAGTGTTGCTATCTGAACAGGACCAACAGAGGAAAGAGGAGGACCCAGACACTACAAAAGACGCAGCTCAGAATCAGTTTAGTGAACTCCCAGCCTTAGAGTATCCTCCATCCCTAAAGGATAAATCTTTATTTCCTCCTCCTCTGAGGCTCATCTTCTGTCTTTCCCTGACACCCAGTCCTTTGTCTGTTCCTGGGAATGTACTCTGTAAAACCCTAGATGACCACCAGCATTACTGATACATCTGCTTCCCTTGTCCCCTCCTACCGGCTCCTTGGCTCTCCCTTTGATGCCCCTTCTGGTTTCATGTCATGTTTATTCTTGTTACTGTATAATTTTCTGGTTTTTTTTTCCTTTTTCAGCTCCTTGCTAGGCTCTCTTTTCTTCTTTTTCATGTCTTTTTCTATTATATTATATATTATTATCTTATTCAATTATATCTATATCTATGTATGTATAATCATTAATATCTAGGACCTGTATGTGAGAAAAACATACAATATTTGTCATTTTGAAACTCAAAAGGAAGTAGTTTTTACTGAACCTCTGCCACCAGAGATCTGAAGAATTTTGATATTTGAGCTGAGCTCCTGGCTGCCCTCTAGTGCTTGTGAGTTAAATTGTGAGAACAGGTAGTGGTGGCAGCAGCTATCTTTTCTGATCTGAAGTTACAACCTTGTGATAATCATGGCAGGAGGATTCAGAAAGAAGGTTGTGGTGTTTGATCCACTGCTGTCAGATGTGACTGTGATTCATTAAGGAGTGCCAAAGATGATTCCTGGGTGTTCTCAGCTGGAGAGCAGAAAATTCCTTAAGATATGAGGCTTAGCCTTGTTGCCCAAGGTATGGTGTTTTTCTTTGCTAAGTGTATTTGTGTTTATATACTGCCCCTTTTAATACTCCAGATATATCCTGGGAGGTAAGAACAAGTCAGTGATGGAGAAGAAGCCACCGTAGGAAACATGGCACAGTGAGCTCTTGTCATGTTCCACTCTGCCTCCTCCCTTCCAAAGTAATACAAGGTTTTCCGATGGGCACCAAGACATGTGATGGAGCACAGCACACCTGGGAGAAGCTGGGAAAGCTGTCCTTAGGATGCACTGCCAAGTAGACCTCAGAAGACTCCCCATGGGCTTTGTCTTGTGGGCAGACACTGCAGCCTCAGTGAGTGCCTGTTGATCTTTAATGGAGGACATGGTAAGCAGACCCAGCAAGTGTCTGAGGTACTGGAGCTACTTTGCTGTGTGATTTCCATGTGTTTTCCTGTTTAGTGCTTACTAGGCATGCCAAAGTTTTTGAAGCTTCCCTCCTTGAATGGCATAGTGGCATTCCAGAGAAAAAAGACTTGGGTTCAAGTTCTGGATCTGCCACTTATTAGTTGAGGGGAATTTGGAAGACTGCTTTATAATTTACATCCTTGATTTCCTCATTCCTAATGTGATTGTTGGCAATATATACTGCAAAATTCTTTATGATGGATAAATGTAATGATGGCTACCAATGCTTAGTAGCCTGTGCCAAAAAATAAACAAAGTTATTTACAGAAGGAGAAATTGGATCAATCTGATATATATGTAGCCTTCTGAATCCATTTGTTTTGTCTATATATACATGTGTTCAGGTGTGACAAAAGCAACTGGAAAGAAAAGGGTTTATTTCAGCTTACAGTTCCACATAACAGTCCATTATTGAGGGGAGTCAGGACAGCAATTCATACATAACAGGATCATGGAGGCAGGAGCTGATGCAAAGGCCTTGGAGGGGTGCTGCTTACTGGCTTGCTCTCCATGACTTGCTAATCAATGCATCTTCTTTCTCAGAGGACACAGTGCCATAGAGGTTGTTCTGGTCTTCTGGCTTTTACAAACTTTCTTTCCCCTCCATCCTCCCTGATCCCTGAGACTTAGCTGTAGGAGTTGTGTTGTAGATGCATCAGCTGTGTTTGAGCAAACTATGTTCAGTTGTCTCTGAATTTTGACCTGTTGGGGATCTTTGTAGTATCCTCTACCTGATGCAAAAAGAAGCTTCTCTGATGGTGAATGCTGTGCTTATCTGTGGGCATAAGGTTAAGTACTTAGAATGTAGTTAGAACATTATATGGGTTGAGGAAAGCAGCGGTAGTAGGCTTTCCTCTATGTTCCATAGCCTCACCAACCTCAGAAGTTTGCTGGGTTTACAGTGCCAGACAAAAATTCCCTCTTAATGAGTGGGCCTTGAGTACAATTAGATGGCTGTTCATTACCATCGAGATGTGACTGCCACTACAGCATCTTTGGGAATATCTTGTTGTGCTAGTCAAAAGCTTTACAGAAGGGTGTCACTATTGATTTATTTTGGTTCTTGGCAGCTTGCAGAGTACCTTTCACTGTTTTTAACAATAGGGACTTAGCTTCAAATTTTGAGAAGCAACTATAGGCAACTGTAATACCCTATACTGTTTGGGGGAACTCTTGGACTCCCCTAACCAACAACTTGAAAAGAGAGTTTTCATCCATGGCACTGGTTTTTTGTTAGATAAGCTCTTGAGAGTGCATTACCACCTCAAGTAGCATACTTAGTGTGTGTGTGTGTGTGTGTGTGTGTGTGTGTGTGTGTGTGTGTGATGTGTAACATATTTACATACACTATACATTATTTTAAATGAACACTGTAGCTGAAAGTTTTCCTGTGTCCTGCCCAGTCCACAGCCACTCAGACCCAAGTAAATACACAGAGGCTTATATTAATTAAAACTGCTTGGCCATTAGCTCAGGCTAAGTACTGACTAGCTCTTACACTTAAACTCAGACCATATCTGTTAATCTATATGTTGCCACGTGTTCCATGACATTAATTGTGTGCCATTACATGCTGCTCCCTGAACAGCAGGCTGGCATCTCCTGACTCAGCCTTCCTCTTCCCAGAATTCTGCTAGTCTGCTTATCCCACCTATACTTCCTGCCTGGCTACTGGCCAATCAGCATTTTATTAAACCAGTGTACAAAAGCATTATTCCACAGCAGAACGCAAAATGTGATCACCTATGGCTATTTATTTATTCATTTATTTTGAAACAAAGTCTCACTGTGTAGCTCTGGATGTCCTAGAACTCACTCTGTAGACCACACTGGCCTCAAACTCACAGAGATCCACCCACCTCTGCCTCCCAAGTGCCAAGATTAAAAGAGTGTGTCACTACACCCAGTTCCCCTATGACTTTTAAAAAATACCTGGTGTTATTTATTCCTTCTTCTTCCCTTCTCTCTCTATATTGCTCTCCTCCCAGCAACACCAGTTAAAGGTCCCCTCTTTGTTTTCTTTGTTTCTATTTTATTAATTTCTGCTCTGATTTTTATTATTTCTTGAATACTGAATTTGGTTAATTTCCAAATCATGGCTTGCATCATTAAGTCATTTCTTTTTGCTCTTTCTGGTTCTTTCTTTCTTTTTTGCTTTCTTTTTATTTGCTCTTTGTGTCTTTCACATCATGCATCTTGATCCCATTCATTTCTTGTTTCCTTGTATCCATCCTCTGCCCTTGCAACCTCCCCCCAAAATAACATAAAATAGAACTTAAGAGGAAAAAAAGAAAAAAAAATCTCATCTCAGAAGCTATAGTGTGACATAGTGACTCATGCAGTACCCATTTTATCCATATATTTTTATGTATATGTGTTCACTGTAAAGAGTCTTTGTTCTAGTTTGAGGTCTCTGTTTCTGCTACTCAATCGATATTGGGTCCTCACTGGGACTCCTCTTGGATATCCTGTTGTTGCCCTGGACTAGCGAGTGCTGCAGCTGGTGAGGGGCGGGGACAGCCCTCCCACTCTTATTATCTTAGGGCCAGCTCTCCTACCTGCCATAGGCAGCAAGGGGTGGGGGCTGGAGTGGGGGTGTCTCTCCCTCACCTACACCACCATATGGCAGGTGAGGGGCAGGACCCAGATCTCCCATGCTTGCATTCTTGGGGCTGCTCACCTGTGCCCCCATCAACAGGATGGGGCTCTATTGTGCTGTCCAAACGAGGTGTAGGGCCTGCTTTCTCAAGTGTTGCAATTGATAAAGAGGAGGGTCAGTCAGCTCTCTCATCAGCTAGAAGTGGGAGGGGCAAGGTTGGGCATCTTTCTCTCACTCCAACCACCGCACCACATACAAGGGAGCAGAGCCAGTACCAACCAAGCCCTCAGAGCTGAGTCCCCTGTGATTGGTTATGGTTTTCTGTCATGGGTCTGTGTCTTTTGTAAAGAAGAGATTATTTGATAAGGGCTGAGGACTACACTTACCTGTGGGTAAAATGATAGATATTTAGAATGTAGTTAGGGATTATGCTGGTTTAGTAAGTTAGCAGTTGTCTGTTGTCCTTTGTAGTTGGCTAGGTGTCCAGTACCACGCATGGTATTTTTCTTGTTATTTCTTATGTCCAATTAGAGAGCTGTTGATTGGCACCAAGTTATGAGTGCCGCTATTGCATCTGTAGGTTTTCACGCCATATTGATTCTTGTAGTTTATAGGCGTCATAGCTGGGTAGAATAATTGATTGCTTCTAACTTTTGAAAGCTTGCAGATCAACCGCTGGTACCATGAAAGTTAGTCATCAGGAGAAGGACTTCAAGTCTGATCAAGCTGGGATCCTCTGGATCTTGTGTTTCAAATGCATGGTGTCATCATCAATAGGGACTCACTGGCAGCTTCTGGGATGAAATCAATGTCAAGAATACAATAGTCTATAATGTGTTAGGAGTCTCTTGAAATTCTGGGACCAACAACATGAACGAGGGATTCATGTGACTGTTATGGAGGTTCTTTTTAGAAATATCTGTGGCTCTTGGGGGAAGAATTGTCAGCCCAGATGAAAACAGTTAATGTAAATTGTGTGTGTGTATGTATGCACAGATATTTATAATTCTGTGTATTTTATGTGGTTTTGGTAAATAGATACTAATATGTTTTCTTATAACTGTTTTAGACATTTTTACTGTTATTTCACCCTCCTTGCTCTCTGTCCTTCTGTGTTGACCTCCCTTCCCTTTCCTAATACCCCACCCTCATTTTTCCTGTTTCTCCCATTAAATTATGCTTGTTCTCTTATTCCCTTCTCTAGTGCTTCTCCCCATGTTCCCTTTTGTACCTTTCTGGCTTCTGTGGTTTCTCCAAGTTATACATTTCCATCTGAAGATTTGGAGTTTGGAGCCTATATAATTCCCATTGGAGTTACGAGTTCAGTGGCAGAACATGTGGCATTGGTCTTTTTGGGCCTCAGTCAACTCATTCAAAATAATCTTTTCTAGTTCCATCCATCTACCTGCAAAGTTTATGATACAATTTTCCTCTACATTGAAGGATATTCTATAATGCATAGGGGCCACCTTTTCCTTATCAATTCATCAATTGAAGGACATTTAGTTGTTTCCATTACCTAGTAACTATGAATAGAGCAGCAATGAATATAGCTAATTAAGTATCTGTGGAGCAGGATGTAGAGTGCTTTAGACATATACCAAGAAGTGGCATTGCTGGGTCATGTGGTAGATTTTCTCTTTAGTGTTTTGAAGATTCTCCACACTGGTTTCCAGAGTACCTGCACCAATTTTTGTTCCCCCCAACAGTGAATGAGGGTTCCTTTCCCCCAACAACCTCCCCGAGCCTTTGTTGTCAGTTGTATTTATTGATTTGAGATACTCTAACTGAGGTAGGATGAAATCTCAAAGTTGTTTTAATTTGCATTTTTCAAATTGCTATAGATGATGAACAATTTTGATATATTTCTTGGCCATTTTTATTTCTCCTTTTGATAACTCCATCTAGACAGTCTTGTCTTCTGACCATCTGCATTTGCTTCACCAGGAAGTGATGATGTGTTGAGACTTGTGGAGATGGCCTGAAGTCACTTTTTTTGGTGGTGTCAGTCCACTAGGGGGCACTGCAGGGTTCCTAGAAACTACTTTTTCTTAAGATGCCTAGAGGTTTGAAGAGCTGAGAAGAGACATAAGGCAATCCACTCACAAAGCAAGGAGTAAGGGTGACTGCCTGAAGTTCACCAGATATTATCTCCTAATCATTCTATATAAAACCACAGATATCTAGAGGCTGTTCACTGGATCCCATGTGCCTATAAATCTATTTTAAGAACAATTCTCTCAACAAAATTGGACCTCACTGGGCAGTATAATGATGAACACTCAAGAGAGAACGACTTCACTGCTTTCATTTTAAAAAAGTTTCATTTTGAAAATCCTCCACATTCAAAGAACTAGAAATTATTCCAATACACTTTATAACAGAGAGAGAGAGAGAGAGAGAGAGAGAGAGAGAGAGAGAGAGAGAGAATATATATATACTCTAAACTAGAAAGAAAAAGAACAACTACTTGAGAAAAACTGGAAAATCTAAGGTATGAAAAATAAAAGGAATAGGGCCTCACTGAACTTGAGCTGGCATTTACAGCCTGATTAGAATCATCTGTACTGTCCTGCACAGCAGTGCAAAACAGCTAGGCAGAAGGCAAGTGATGGAAAAAAAAATCAGGGTGGAAACATGGCCATGCCTCATTTTTCTTCTAGTCAACAAAACTGTCATTGGGAACATTTTCTATGCACATGATGATCTGCTAATATCAAGAAGATCATTGAATGCTGATTTTTTACATTGTGTAATTTAAAAATCCTAGGACTTTCTCACTGGGTGTATTAACCACACTTAAGGGAGGGCCCGTTCCCAGCAGTAGGTGGCCAACACAGAATGAACCCACTGGTGTTTTATATCACATTGCATAGTTTGTGTGTTCTTTTTGGTCCTATTGATTTTTTATCTGTACGATGTGGTTTCCTATCTTGTGTTTTTATGAGTTTGTGTGTGTGTGTGTGTGTGTGTGTGTGTGTGTGTGTGTGTGTTTCTTCTTCATTATTGTTTTTAAATTCTATGTGTTGGGATTTTTTGTTTGTTTGTTTGTTTGCCAGTTTGCTTTCTAAAGAAAGGGAAAAAGAAATGTCACACAGTTGGTTGGGTGAGAATGTAAGGGAGATCTGAGAGGAATTGGAGGAGAGGGGACTATGATCATAATATATTGTATAAAATTCTTTTAGGAGATAAAAAATAGTGCTAAGATCTTTCAAGGCTTTGCTTAAGCCACTGAAGCTCTTAGTTTTCACACCAGTATTTTGCATTTATGTATTCCCCTTCCTCACACATTTTTTCCCAAGTCCCTTTCTAAGAAGTGTTACATCAGAAATATACTGTCCTGGGACCTGCATATTGGTCTACACAGTTGTGGAGCAATTACCATGCAGAGTCATGTGGTGGAGGTAGGTGGGGTTTCTTGTTCAGATGAAAGAGGAAGGCAGGTGATTTGGAGAGAACCTGTTGTGTGTAAGCACAAGTGTGTCTGCCCACAAGACTTGACACCCTCATATCTGGAGAGAGGACACCCCAGAAATTGGACAGGGGCCATGGAGAAGAAACTGGGAGCTGTGCTGGGGATTCTGTGGGTGTGGATTTGCTGTGAGTTGTGCTCATCTATGCTACTTTAGGGATTCTCCAGAAATGTCAGTGGTAGAGGGGAATGAGCCAACCCAAATCTCCTTTGCTGTCATCCTCATGGTGTCTCCTGGATATTAGACAGGTGTGGGTGAAAACCCTTAACTGATTCTGGTTTGCTTTTGTTTCCCAACAGGGGTGAGAGGAATTGAGGTGGAGCAGAGTCCTTCAGCCCTGAGTCTCCGTGAGGGAACCAGTTCTGCTCTGAGATGCAATTTTTCTACTACCACGCAAACTGTGCAATGGTTCCGACAGAATCCCAGGGGCAGCCTCACCAATCTTTTTTACCTGGCTCCAGGAACAAAGGAAAATGGGAGGTTAAAGTCAATATTCAACTCTAAGGAGCGCTACAGCACCCTGCACATCAGAGATGCCCAGCTGGAGGACTCAGGCACCTACCTCTGTGCTACTGATACACAGTGCTCCCAGCAAGCCTGAAGCCTGACCCCAAACTGCAGCTGTGTTTGCAGCTAAAGCCCTGCCACAGGCAGACTTTCCAGCAGCTTTTGCACAGCTGTGGCTTTATGAGATCTTCACCAATTGTAAAGAAGGTGTGAGGAACCAGGAAAATACTGCTGCAGATGTTTAAGCTTAAATTCAGCTGATGTGATATTGATTTGTAGAGGGATAGATGCTCAGAAACATCAGCTCACATGACTAAAATCTACACTTTATTTTATCAAATGCTGTGCTAATGTCATAAAATATAAACCCCTCTTGTACACTCCAGAATCATTTTGTTCTTTCCTCAAAACTGGAAACTGAGAGCACCTGTTTTCATCCTGTGTTTAGAGAGCATGAGACAACATTTCCAGCTAATCTGCTCAATATGAGGTTGATAAAAAATAAATTTTAAGAATCTAATAAATCAGGCAAGACAAATAAATTTTATTATTAAATCAAGACATGATTTCAACAATGTCTTGATATTTTAAAAAATATAATACATTTAATTGTGCAATATAAAACAAATATTTCACATAAAAATTATGTGACCCAAAAGATATATCACAAACTAGAGAGATGTATTTGCACTTTATATCATAATAATATTTGCAGCAATTGATTCTACCAAAGTATTTACATATCTTCAATGTACTATACATGCAAAACTTCTCATTAAAACATTACTTTCTATATCTAAAATATTTCTTTACAATAAAGCAGCTTCTGCAGGCATCACCATCCCTGACTTCAAGCTCTGCTATAGAGCTATAGTAATAAAAATGGCTTGATATTGGCATAAAAACCAATATGTGGACCAATGGAATCAAATTGAAGATCCTGACACACCTATGAACACCTGATTTTTGACAAAGAAGCCAAAACTCTACAATGAAAAAAACAGAAAGCATCTTCAACAAATGGTGCTGACATAACTGGATGTAGAAGATTGCAAATAGATCCATATCTATTACCACGCACAAAACTCAAATCCTAGTGGATCAAAGACCTCAACATAAATCCAGCTACACTGAACCTGACTGAGGAGAAAGTAGGAAGTAGCCTTGAATGCATTTGCACAGGAGAACACTTCCTAAATATAACACCAGCAGCACAGACACTGAGAGCAACAATTAATAAATGGGACCTCCTGAAATTGAGAAGCTTCTGTAAGGCAAAGGACAGAGTTAATAGGACAAAATGACAGGCTACAGAATGGGAAAAGATCTTTACCAACCCCACATCTGACAGAGGGCTGACTCTAAAATATATAAAGCACTCAAGAAAGTAGACAGCAAAATACCAAACAATCCAATTAAAAAATGGGTTTCAGAACTAAACAGAGAATTCTTAACAGAAGATTCCAAATGGCCAAAAGACATTTAAGGAATTGCTCAACATCCTTAGTCATCAGGGAAATGCAAATCAAAACCACTCTGAGATATCATCTTACACCTGTCAGAATGGCTGAGATCAAAAACACCGATGACAGCTTGTGTTGGAGAGTATGCAGAACAAGGAAAAAACTCCTTCACTGTTGGTGGGAGTGCAAACTTGTACTGCCATTCTGGAAATCAGTATGGTGACTTCTCAGAAAATTGTGAATCAATCTACCTCAAGACCCAATGATACCACTCTTGGGCATATACCCAAGGGATGCTCAACCATACCACAAGGACGCTTGCTCAACTATGTTCATGGCAGCATTATTTGTAATAGCCAGAACCTGGAAGCAACCTAGAGCCCAACAACCAAAGAATGGATATAGAAAATGTGGCACTTGTACACAATGGCATATTTCTCAGCTGTAAAAAACAGTGACATCATGAAATGTGCAGGCAAATAGATGAAACTAGAAAATATCATTCTGAGTGAGGTAACCCAGACTCAGAAAGACAAACATGGTATGTACTCACTCGTAAGTAGATACTAGATGTAAAGCAAAGGATAATCAGACTACAACCCACAGCTCCAGAGAAGCTGGGAAACAAGGAGGACCCTAAGTGGTATGCACAGATCACTTTGGGAAGGGGAAACAGAGGAGATCTCCATGAATAAACTAGGGATGGGGGGAGCCGATAGAGGGTAGGGGATGGGGGATGAGAACATGAGGGAATGGGATGGACGAGCTGGGGGAGAGATGGAGTGGGAGAGCAATGAATGAGATAACTTGATAGAGGGAGACATCATGGGGATAGGGAGAAACCTGGTGTTAAGGAAGTTCCCAGGAATCCACAAGAATGACCCCAGATTAGACTACTAGCAATAGTGGTAAGGGTGCCTGAACTGGCCTGCCCTGGTAATCAGATCAGTGAATACCCTAACTGTCATCATAGAGTCTTCATTCAGTAACTGATGGAAGCAGATGCAAAGATCCACAACCATGTACCAGGTTGAGCTCCGCGAGTCCAGTAGAAGAGAGGGAAGAGGGATTCTATGAACAATGCAGGTCAAGATCACAATGGGAAAATCTACAGAGACAACTGAACCAAATTCATAGGAACTCACGAACTTCAGACCGACAACTGTGGAATCTGCATTGGACTGGACTAGGCCCTCTGCATATGGGAGACAGTTGTGTAATTGAGTCTGTTTGAGGGCCCCTGGCAGTGTGATCAGGATCTATCCCTGGTGCATGAGCTGGCTTTCTGGATCTCATTACCTATGGTCTGACACCTAGCTCTGGCTTGATGCAGAGGGAAGGGGCTTGGTCCTGCCTCAACTGAATGTACCAGGCTTAGCTGTCTCTGCATTGGAGAATGTACCCTTTTGGAGATGGGGATAAGGGGTGGGTTGGGGTGGGGGAGCAGGAAGAGGGATGAGAAGGGGATCTGTGGTTGGTATGTAAAATGAATAAAAAATGTTTTTAAATAGATAAAAAGAAATGGATGTGTGGTACTATAGTGATATTTTATTTGTACTGAAATGTGATTTGTATGTTAATAAATAAAGTTGCCCGGGGGTCAGAGCTATTAGCAAGCAATAGTGAAAGCTCGGCGGTGGTAGTGCACGCCTTTAATCCCAGCACTTGGTAGGCAGAGCTAGGTAGATCTCTGTGTGTTCAAGGATACAGCAAGCATTGGAGACACACGCCTTTAATCTCAATACCAACCATAGAAGGTCTGTACAGACAGGCAGTGACTAAGAGGTCATGTGGTTGGGTTTACAACCAATGAAAAGGCAGAACAGAAACTATTAAAAAAAAAAGACAGACACAGGAAGTAGCTCTCTTTCGGAGAGGTACAGCAACAGCGACAGTGAAGGGTAAGGTTTTTAGCTCTTAGCTATTGCTCTGAACTCTTGGCTTTCATATCTGTATTGGTTCTGTGTTTCTTATTTAATAAGATGGTTGGTTACATCTACATGGTACAGTAGAAAAAGAGAAGCCCCCCCCCAAACAACAACAACAACAACAACAACATTGCTTTCCAAAGAAAAGCTGGAAACCTCCTAAGGTTACACAATAGGGGACTAATTTGTTATACAATAATTAAATGTGATCTAAACAACTGCTGTTTCTCAAAGGTTGGCAGAATATATTCCACAGTTGAAAACTCTGGCCTGCCACTTGTCTCTGTAAGGAACTGGAAAGTAACCACACTTACTCATTCACAAATTATGTGTTCATTGTGTTTTCACGCTGTTACAGCAGCTGAATGGTTACAACAGTGACTGGACTGGCTAAAACATTTACTTTCTAGAGCTTCACAAATACCCTGACCCTTTATGATTCATTCAGCTTCATCCCCATTGAAGTACATATGTTTAAAATATAGATTATCTGAGCTTCCCAGATAATAAACAATTCCTAATTGTCAATAAGATTTACATGAGGATGGCTGGAAGTGATGACACCCGAAATGACAGCTCTGCAATAAGAATTGCTGATTCAGTCATCTCAGAGAGGTCACAAATAGCAACCATCAAAATCCCAGCTTCTTGATAATATATGGTGTGGAATTAGGTGAGATTGGAACTTGGCAATTAGGCACAGAAAGGGGTACTCTGAAAAGGTTGTCTAATAGATATTGATAGATGTGTTTCCTAATCTTATTCCTAAGTAATTTGGACTTGAAAGCACTTTTTTAATTAAGAAATAAACTCGACAACTAAAGACAACAATTTTAGGTTTCTAGACAAGACATACAATAAATTTTTTAAAAAGCAATGTAAATGTTATTTTTCTGTTGTAAATTTTTAAAATCAAAATTAAAGTTCAATCAAGATACAAAATGAGAAAAAGTATCAATTGAGGAAAGCACCTTCCATTCTTCTACGTTTGCATCGACAGCCATCTGACTGGATCATCCTCTCCATCCCATGCTTTTACAATGCCTGTGAGACCTCACACTTGAAGTTGACAATGCTCATTCACTTTTTAAATCTGATCCACAATAGTATCTGCCTGATGCACAATAGCTTTCATCCTGTTATAACCATTCATCATCTCCATATCCTACACTGACTCTTCTAGATTTCTTTCTCATTTCTTCTTCCTAAACTTAAAGTTTCTCATTAGCTTCCATCAAAGCTCGAATTTCATCCAGATACTGAACAAGTTCACAGTTTCATTTGTTTGTTTGTTTGTTTGGTTGGTTTTAGACAACTGTGATTGATTTCACTGTCTTCTCTTCTCCTGATCAAAACGCTTCTTTTTTGTAAAACTTTTTGTTTCTGGTCATCAGTAATGTCCTGACAAAGCTGTTCATTTTTTCTTCTTAATATCTCATTTCCATTTTCTACCTCTTCATTTTGAAGAGCCAATACCATTATAAAATGATTAGATGAGGGACTGGAGAGATGGCTCAGTGGTTAAGAGCACTGGCTGCTCTTTGAGAGGAACTGGGTTCAATTCCCGGAGCTCACTTGGCAGCTCACAAACATCTGAGAGGTCATATGGAAACCCACTTCAAAAAGCTAACAAGCTAAGGGGATCTTGTTTACACCTAGAGGTAGAATCCATAGGGAATTGATGTGTAGTGAGAAGAGGGGATCCTGCAAGTAGGTTGCAGTAAGGCAAAGTATTATGTGGAGAGATGGGGATGGAAGGGGTGGGACTCTGCGTCTAAATCAAGAGTTGCAGTATCCAGTGAATGAAGTTCATATGGGGACCTGTAGGCAGGTTGTTACCAGACTGAGGATGAGAATGGAGAGATTACAATGGAGGACAGGAAGGACAGAGTGAATAACCTATATAACTGGCCGTGAGTCCTTGCCAGTGTGGTCACTGGGGTAGAAAGTGCTTACATGTATTGGAGGGTGACATGAAGAAAAAGGGGATGGACTAGAGGGGGTGTGGAGAGGGTCCATGGTAATGAGGGAAGCTGGTTTGTATGCAAGGTTTGGTGGAGTCCCTGAGGGATGGAAGCAGAGAGCAAGGACATGCCCCTGCCAAGTGGTCTGCTACAGGGCTTGGGGTGAAACTGGGAAAATTGCAATGTAGGACAGCAAGGAAAGTGAAGATGGACTACCTGCTGCCCAGGCAGGTGTGACCACCAGGCTCCCAGGTGGAGTGTCTCTACTGTCACCTGACACAAAGCAATGGGGTGAGGGAGGAAAGGAAATGCAGCAAGGATCTGATGAGTCCTCAGTGAATGGAGGAAGAGTGAGGGGACAGGTGAGTGTTCTGTTACAGGACTGGGGATGATACCAGGGGAACTGAAATGGAGGACAGGACAGAGTAATGATGGCCTTCTGCTTCTCAAGGCTGTTGTACACTGGGTTCCCAGTTACATAGTGTTTGTGGGTATTCACAGTTGAGACAAAAGAGAGGAAATGGGCTAGAAGGGGTGAGGGCTGGAAGGGTCCATGGGAAGGAGAAAAGCTGCATTTTTTGCAAGGTTTCACAGATTCTCTAGGGAATTCATCATTGCTGTTCTATCAGTAATTCAGTCTACCAATCACTGGAATCTGTGAGAGTAAACCTAATGGATGTTACTATCCTTAATACCAAATGATGCCTAAGAACTTTCCAAAGAGTAGTTCCTATGTGTATTTGTGATTCTAGGCCAACATCTCTGAAAGGTATGATGTATGCATAAAAACATCATATTTCTATTATCAAGAAGAAATCACTGAAATGGAAAAAACGTGGTCCTCTTGCAACTGAAAGCCTGTGAGAGACCTGAAAAAAGCTTTTTCCTGGGTGACATAGCTCTCAAGGACAAACATTGGCCTAATAATCTGTGTCCAAGAAAAGGGGGAGTTTTTTTTTTTGATGAATTATCTGAGCATTCTGCAATAAGGGAGTGCATTAGTAAATACAATTCTAGGCATAAGAAATGTCACACACACATGCATGAATACATCACATATATACATTTATATATGAAATATTATACATGAACTGTGGTAGATTTAAAGAGAGGAAACAGACTTACTAGTGTGTACAAATACCATTCTTGATCTCTCAGTACTAGAACTCACTTGATATAACATATTGCTGTTTTATGTGTCTGAGTTCCTCATACAATCAAAGGACACTTAACCATAGGCCTCACTGGTAGAGGATGCAGCCATAATGTGGTAGTAGACCTCAGCTGCTGGGGAGTATGCAGAGAATTCACTTCCTTGTACTGATTGTGCAGGCTTCAGGCAGAAGCACAGTCTTTTTCTCAGTAGCTGAGTGGATGACTCAAGAGGTAGAATTGTTCCTGAGAAAGAACAACACCCTGTAGCGTAACTGACTTGCTAGTTGTCACGAGTTAAACTGTATCTTAATTTAATTTTGGGAAGAACAATGAAGACATATATTCCTATTTTATTCATGTTTCTGTGGCTGCAGCTGGATGATGAGTGAAGATTTTAGGGCAACAAATTATTTCCTGGACATTTTTGGGACATTCAGGAGGAACTCTATTTTAGTCAGATTTCTCTAGTGACTGTAGAAAAAGAGAATGCTCCATAGTGATAACCTGGCAACCTTTCTCCTTTCTTTCCATCTTTGTGCATAGGAGTGTGTAGTCAGAAGTTTTTCTGTGTCCCACCTGGCCCACAGTCAGGACAAATCTTTCACCCACAGTCCTACAGCCTTATATAAAATAATCACACAGAGGCTTAATATTATTTATAACTACTCAACCATTAGTTCAGCTTAATACTGACTAGCTCTTAAACTTAAACTCAGTCGATTTCTGTTAATCTATATGTTGCCACATGCTCCATGACTTTACCTGTGTACTGTTACATGCTGCTCCCTGGAAGGTGGGCTGGTGTCTACTGACTTAACCTTCTTTTTCCCAGAATTCTCCTTGTCTGCTTATCCCACCTATACTTCCTGCTTGGCTACTGGCCAATCAGCATTTTATTTATCAGCACACATTCACAGCATACAGAATGACATTCCACAGCAGGGGTGAGCCAAGGAGAGCAGGTAGAGCATCATCCTTCCATTCTAAGAGAGTCCAGGAGAGAGACACCGCTGTCATCAACTGCACTTGTATAGACAGTACCTCGTCCTACTTCCCTTGTTATAAGCAAGGTCCTGGAGGGCATCCTCATCTCATGATTGATATTCATTCTACTGAAGAAAGAAAGCAGGACCAAAGACCGATAGTTTTACTGGATAAGAAAACCAAACACTTCTCCCTGCACATTACAGACACCCGGCCTGGAGACTCTGCCATGTACTTCTGTGCTGCAAGTGCACACTGCTCCACAGGCACCTTCAGCCTGTCCTCAAACCTGCCAGGAGGTCTGGAACTCCACCTATATACTGTGTCACAGGCCTTCCACTGCACTGGCCAGTTTTTAGTCGGCAAGTGCCAACTACAGTGTAGACACTCAAAATACAAAATAAGAAAGTTAGTTTCAAGTCACTCTAAAAAATTTAGGAGAGTTTTTCCATTTTTAAGAATTGAAATATAGTTTCATTATTCCCTTTCCCTGTTTGCAGCACATGATGATTTTGTTACAGAGAACCAGAACTCCTGTGCTGCAGAAAAGAAGAGGCTGTGGCACATAGCCTCCAGATAGGACGTTTACATCACATGCCCTCCTCCAAAGGTCAGAGGTCACTGAGGAAGAGGGGGGGTGGAAAGAAAGTAAGAACCATAGGTGGGGGATGACTTCAAAGAGACAGTGTTTTCCGGACTCAGCAGGGCAGCTGCACACATGGACTCACAGAGGATGACAGCACACATAAGATCTGCAAAGGATCAGACCAGATGCAATTGCAGTAGGGCAGAGGGAAAGTGGGCATTCCCACACTTAGCTAAGGAGCTATGAGCAGTTGGTAGCTGCTGGAATAGATAATAGGTTTCTTTAAAAAATGCAGCCCCTGATGCATAGACCACCCTCCACTGAAGGCCATGTATCCAAGAGAATATGGGCAGGACAAACTGTAATGCAAACCTTGAGGTTTTTGTTTTAAAAGAAGGGGACTAACCCAGTAGGGAAGAGTGGATGGATCTGGCAGGAGTATAGTGAGGAGGTGAATATAAAAAAATCTTTCATTGCATAATATTCCCTAAGAGCTAATAAGATGAGAAAATAGATAAATTTTATCAGTGGTAGGTGTGTGTGTGTGTGTGTGTATACATGTATATATGTATTATTTTATGCATATTCATACTAAATACCACAACATACACATAGTTCCGTAACAATGGTGATTTCAGGAATCCATTAGGGACTTGAGACCTGCCTCCTTTGAGTGAGGTTTTGAGTTTATTCACAGTGTATTATTCAGACATCTGTGGTGCAGTGTGAAGGGAAATCAGCAGAGGGCGCTGTCTCTTCAGCTGTGGTTAATATCTGCATCCAGGTGGTGGCTTCACATGACAAACTGTCACTGTGCAGAAGGAGGTCCTTGTTTATGAGTTTCAGTAAGATCCTGCAGGAGACTTGCCCTGTGAGATTGGTGCACTCAAGAACCAAGTGCCATTTTCTCCTATGAACATGCTTCCTGACACCTGCTCAGTTCTGCTGCTCCTCTTCATGCTCAGTAAGTTTCATTTACCCTAAGTGTTGATGATGCCATTTTCTTACAACTGTGGAAGTCTTTACCTTCTTCCTCACATAGCAAAATGATTACTTTTTATTTATTTATTTATCTATTTGTTTATTCATTTTCAGGGAGGAGCAATGGTGACTCCGTGACCCAGACAGAAGGCCTGGTCACTGTCTCAGAAGGGTTGCCTGTGATGATAAACTGCACCTATAAGACCATTGATTCAGCTCCTGTGGTTTTCTGGTATGTGCAATATCCCAACAAAGCCCCTCAGCTACTCCTGAGGAGTGCCACAGACAACAAGAGGAGAGAGCACCAAGGGTTCCAGGCCACTCTCCAGAAGAGCAGCAGCTCCTTCCACCTGCAGAAGTCCTCAGCGCAGCTGGCAGACTCTGCCCTGTACCACTGTGCTCTGAGTGACACAGTGAGGGGGACTGCAGGGGAAGCTGCACACAAACCCAGGGTGCAGGATGCTGAGGGGAGTGGCCTGTGAGGGAGGGCTGTGTGCCTTCTCTATGTGGGGTCTGCCCAGCCTCCTGAAACACAGCAACACATCTCAGATCCTAGAAACCTAGGAATCTGGAGATTCTGACAGGATAGGATGGAAGTCATTGCTATGGACAACCGGGCTTTGATCCCTAGAAATACTGTTCTTTCCTTATGTGAAGGTTCTCTCACAGAAAACACCTCCAGGAAAATCTAGACATGGGATTTATCTCTACTGAGATGTCTTACAAACTTTAGTCATTTAAACTCTCTGGAACCTTCTGTTCTTACCCTACAAATTTATGACCAAATGAGGAACTTAGATTTCCAGTCCTTAAAAATCTGCTTCAGTATCACTCCACAAATAATTTAGACTCTTCCTCTCCTTGGTCCATGTGACAGAGAGTTCAGTCCGACTTCTGGTCTCAGTTACTGTTTTATTGCTGTGAAGAGACACCATGACCAAGATAACTTATAGAAGGAAGCAGTTAATTGAGGGCTTGATTACAGTTTCAGAGGGTGAGCCATGATGATTGTGGTAGCAAGCATAGTAGCAGGCAGTCGCCATGTCCCTGGAGCAGTAGCTGAGAGCTTCCATCTGATCACCAACAAGAGGCAGAGAGAGTGAGAGACTGGGCCTGGCTTGGGCTTTGAGATCCCAAATCCCACCACCAGTGACACACCTCCTCTGATACGGCCATGCTTACTGATCCTTCCTAAACAGTTCACCATCTCAGAACCAAACATTCAGATTTTTGAGCCTGTGGGGCCATTCTCATTAAAACCTTCACACTCCCCAACAACATTCAATTAGTGAGGCTGCTCAGGAAACACAGCTGTTGGAACTCTCAAGATGATGCCTGAGAGGCAGCTCCTTCTCTTTCCTACATACCATGTAGGAGTCAGGCTGCCCACTCTCATAGGTCATTGCACTTTGCCTAAATCCTGAGGATGTGGTGTAGTCAGTCATTTAGGATTAGAGCTAGATTCTCAGATAACTCTTCTGAAATATAGGGAAGGAACAAAAGTTTTGTTCCATATCAATTCTGGAAACAAAATACTTATTTAAAATAAAATACTCTAGTACTCATTTATCTCTCTGTAATGGAAGGAAGACCTGAAATCAATGACTATTGTGTCTCTCAAGAAAGACTCATATTTGTGTACAAAAAGAACAGAAAAGAAGTACATGCTATCTTACTTGCTAGGGAGCAAAATAGAATGTCAAATTGCATTTCTAAAATCCAGAAACTACTTAAATGGCACAGAATAGAATAGACTCTCTCATAAGAGAGCTTGTCAACCTAAAATGAATGCTAAACCTAATAAAAACCTCAGTGCCAGGCATGGGAATCTGTGGGAGCCAACAACTGACTCAGTTTCCTAGTTTGAATCTGAAGTCTTTTCTGAGTCAGTAGAGGTCAAGCTTGTTTGCTCCAAGGCTATGAGAAAGTTCTGATTAGCCCACAGAGTCTCCTTGAGGGGCTGTGAGAAAGTCCTGATTAGCCCACAAGAGGGAAGACACTATCTAGCTAGATGCAGGCTGCTGATGCCCGCCAGAGGTACATCAAGATAGAAAATGAAACTGCCTGCTCCTTGACACAAGGCAGGATAGTGGTTGAATGCCTGTGCTGTGCATTGTTCTATCTCTGTCCTTCAAAACTGTATATAAGCTGGCTTTGAAATAAACTTGGGGCTGTTTGGCACTGACCGGCAGACTTCTCAATTCTTTTCTGTCTTCTTCCTTGTCTCTTCAATCCGTACGCCTCTACCCAGCTACCCAGCTGACTGTCTGCAGGCCCCGACAGGAATCCTCCCTTCAAGTTGTTCAATGGGGCTTCTAGTGTCTCTTCCAAAAGATATGGGCTATTGCTCTTGGCTTTGATTGCCCTGATTGTACGTAACAACCCTTTGCTAATGATACCACATAACTGAAACTTAGGACTTGGAAGAATTTAGCTAGAATTGACCTGAAGACTCCTTCCTGAGGATGAGTTTTCAAGAGTATGCAAGATTCCAAGGGAGAAAAGCAAAACATATTCCTACCAAGCTATATAAATGCTATGAACCAAAAAAACAAAAACAAAAACAAAAACAAAAAAGACCATAATGGAAAGAACACCAACAAGGATGCAATAGTAGACCTTTTATCTTGGTGGAAACTAAAAATGTATGTTTTATTGGATTTAAGACATGCTCAAAGGAAGGAATTTAGGCCCAATACTGTAAACCTAGTTAACTACGCATGTCTGGAAAGGTCATAGACCCGAGAGGAAAATCTACTACAGCCACTGTCATAAATCAATACAGCGTCTAACAGTACCCTAAATATTGATAACTACACACAGAGAGAAGTGTAGTTCTCACACCTCATCACAGATGTTCATTTTGAAGCATATAGAGGCCACTGCAGTGTCTGACAACTAGTCACAATGCAGAGAATAAGTGCTGCGACATCTCTAGTTCCAGTTAAGACATCTACAATGCAATTCCTACACCTAAGGCTCACGGAACACCACAGAAATGTAGCAGAAGGGATTTTAAGAACCAAAGGACCAGGACACCAGCTGAGAGAGTGACATGAGAGAGAACACCTATTTATTGCCGATCCGAATGTAAACAGGTATAAACAATGTGGAAATCAGTATGGAGGTTCTTGCAAATGCTGACCATAAATCTACCACACTAGCTATACCACTCCTGAGGAATTAACCAAAAGAATCTACATCTTTCTAAAGAGATACTTGCTCCCATCTGTTACTGGTCCTGCCTTGACTTGATATGCCCAACTTTGTTGACTCCCCAAGGGAGGCCTTACCCTCTCTGAGGGGTGGATGGAGGAGGAAGGTGGGGAATAATCCAGAAGAAGGGAGGGAGGGGGAGCTGTGGTTGGTATGTAAAATGCAAAAAAAATCTTTTAAATAAAAAAAGAAAGGGTAAAAGGAGATACTTGCTCTTCCAAGTTCATTGCAGTTCTATTCATAATCACCATGAATGAGAAACACTCTAGATGTCCATCGGCTAATGAAAAAAATCTGAAAATGTGGTACATTTACGCAATGGGGTATTATTCAGATGAAAATAAGAAAAATGAAATTATGATATTTTCAG
Organism: Peromyscus melanophrys; assembly: GCA_902168415.1. Lineage (NCBI taxonomy): Eukaryota > Metazoa > Chordata > Mammalia > Rodentia > Cricetidae > Peromyscus > Peromyscus melanophrys. Next base: position 22,110 of record CABHPR010124278.1, on the reverse strand, counting down.
GTAAGTGGTTAGAACTAGAAACAGTCATCCTGAGCAAGATAACCCAGATCCAATAAATGAAGAATCACGGTGTTTTCTCAAATATGTGGATGCTAGCTTTTAATATGTGTGCTTTATTTGGAATATCCATATGTATTAGGTGTCAATAAGAGGCCATGAGGGAGAAGGGGATCTTCGGAGGAAGAGGAAATAGAAAAAAACTGCCATAAATGGGGAAATGGAACAGGCAGGATTAATAGAGCTGGGGATGAGAGGACAGGGGAGAGGCAGGAATGTGGGGAGGGATAACTAGCACTAAAGGCATTTTGAACAAATCAGTGTGGAAAAATCTGTCACAGAAACTTCCTGAAACACATGCTCCAAACAAAGTTGAGCCCAGTTATAATCTGTGAGGATAGACACACTCTTAGAAGGCCGTTTGACATGATTATTAGCAAAATACCCATAGTAGTTCCCCTAGTGCCTAAGGCCTCTTGAACCATGGGATTTTTGACCATGTCACTGTACTAGGCATGAATTCCCCCCTGTTGAGGAGGCTTCTAATCCAATCAAAAAGCATTGCTATTCTGTAGCAGTCAGGCCACAATGCACCACTGAGCACATATTACTGGAAGTTCAGTACTGCAACATGCAGGGTCCAGCTCTGGTTAATACTCTTGGGACCTTTCCTCCCCAGCAGCCTGCATAGGACCCTCCAGTGCTATGAAACCTAACTAACAGGGAGGACTTTCCTCAGTCAGTTCCAGGTTGATTTCTCTATGTCATGCAACAGTAGAATGTGGAGGCTTTAGACATAGAATCTCACCATCTAGTTATAGTGGGCAGCCAAGGACCATGACAATAACCTGTATTGTTTTGTACACCTTTATGGCTTCCCTGAACAAAAACTCCCATGCCTGATACTGAGATTGTTGTTTAATAAGTTCATCTAATTTCTCCAAAGCTAGATTTATGCACAAAAAATCATAATATGAGTATTAATGTGATAAATTATTATACTAAGATATTCTTTTTAGAACATACAGGTGATAAATTATTCAGACTGGAAGAATATTTAATGTGGGCATAATGGAGCACGAGCTCCAGAGTCCCTTACCCAAACAGACTCAAGGTCTAAGGAGCACCCAGTGGTATGATCACATGGTCCAGAGTTTTAAATTGTGTTAAAAAAGTAAGAGATTTTGAAGACTGTTCTTCACCAAATACTCCTTACAGTTTTCATTTTCCAGGTGATTATAAAGTTATCATAAACATCTTTTGGATCTGGCTAGAATGAATGACTGAGTTGGATTTATTCATCTTTCCCACTTTCATTCATTGTACACATAGGTGATGTCATTAAGATTTCACAGTCTTTAGCTAATTGTGTTTTCCATTATGTCTATTTCCATTTCTAGTTGCTTTTTATTTTTCTTTTAATTCAAAGTAATGTTGATTTATTTCTAGTTATTTTTCAATTTTGGAATCTGTAACTCCCCTCCCTATATTACTGAATATAATCTGCTTTCAATGTTCCTGTTTTCACTGCTCACTGCTACCACACTGTGCACTCTGATCTGTCTGAAGAGGATTCTGTCCTTTGTGTTCTTCCTTTGGCACAAAATTGTCTCATTTCATGCTAACTGTTAAGATACTCAATGACTTCATTTTGATTGACAACATATATACACATACACACACACATACAGAGAGAGAGAGAGAAAGAGAGAGAGAGAGAGAGAGAGACAGAGAGAGAGACAGAGAGAGAGAGAGAGAGAGAGAGAGAGAGAGAGAGAGAGAGAGAGAATTGTGGTAGTGGAATTGGAATGCAATGCTCATAACTCCTGCCCCCTGGTGTCCATGCATGGCATAGTCTCCCCCTGTGGGCAGGACCTAGAATATGTCAGGTGACACTTTTAAATTATGTTGTATTTTATAAGAAAAGCCAAGGGACTGAACAGGAACTGAGTCTCTCATCAATTTGATGTATGTTGAATTTGACATTGAGTTCATCAAAGTGAAGATTGTCTGTAGCAGATTTGCTGCCTTTTTTTTAAATTTATGTTTACAATATTTATTTGAATTTATACTTCTTAATTTACTCATGTGGTAACACATCTGCAATATTTCTAGCAACATCTATAACATCTTTTTCTTGGGCATTTTGATGGCATTGTGTAGAATTCTTGGAAATTTTGCAGTGTTCTGATTTCTTTGTCCCTGGTATTTGTTTTAAAATGTGTAAAGATACTGTATTTTCCTCACTCTAAAATATCTTATTATCCCATTTTGGTTTATAGCTTTATATTCTTCTTTTCTAAAAACTCACAATTTTCTACTTAGAAAGCATTAAGCTTCCTTTGTGCATGATGAAAGCCTTGGATTCACACTCAGAAGTCAGGAAAGACAAGAGGAAGTCTACTGCAGCTGTGAACTTTTTATTTCTCAAATGGGCCTCTAGAGGATAGGATGCTCCTTTCTAAAAGGTAAATGACGTTTTCACAGATTAGAATAAACTCACAGAAACCTTCCTTCTCCCCTACCCTGCCACACACCTCTCTGCTTAGAGCCTCTCCTGTCCCCTTTGACATTACATTACCTGTGTTCTACTACTCTACCGCTTTCTCTTAAGGTCTCTCTTCTGGCCCTTGTGGCCATGTTCTCGTTTCCTGGCTTCTGCAAGGGGAGGGGGATTTAGTGGGTTCTGGGAGGAGTTGTAGGGGGAACAGAGTGGTGGTGGATACTATTGGAATACATTATGTTCATGTATGAAGTTACTAGATAGTTATTTGTTTTTAAACCTCCTCCAATGCTTCAGTAGGTTTTCTGACAGAACATATTTTATGCAGATGTTAGAGACAGACCAAGGGAAAGATAGTGTCTCTTCTGAATTGTCTCCCCAGTGTCCCTAGGCTGCTTAAGCTTGGAGCAACTTCTCTGTCTACCTCTCTGACTCTTCAGGCTGTATTTTCTTGCTGGGAATCTTCAGGAAAAAGTAATCTGCTTCCTGCCCACCTTGGTGACCTTCCTGTACATCCTGAAGCTCAGAGTAGCCCTACTGCCCACTGTTACTCTGCTTTAGGGTCTCATCCATAAAAAGAACACTGTGCTGTTTACTGTGAACAGAGACCCTCCTTTAGGCTGAGATCCCTACACAGCACTGATACTGCAGGAGAATGTAGAGTCCAGATAGTGCCCCTGCCTGATGGCTGCTTCTGTGCAGCTACAGTAGCTGCTCAGGCCCTCAGGGGCAGCTACTCATGCCTTGTGCCCCAGTGTCCTTTCTTGCATATGTAATACCCTCACCTTGGTCTCCAGCACCTCTGAAGCTCACACCAGGAAGCCAGTCTGTCTCAGACTTGGAGGGCTTTCAGACTGAGTGCAGGAAGGATGGAATCTCCTTCCACCTGAGAATCCTCTCACAGGGGGACTGAGGGAGTTGGGTGATCCTCTGCTCTGAGTCACAAGTATAGAGCTGAACACAAACAACTTGAGACTTGAAGAGTGAAAAATCAGGGTCCCAGCCTCAGACACTTTTAGGCAGTTGGCCTGTTCCATAAATGCAACAGTAAAGAGAAAGTGGAATCTTGAGAAATGCTTCATTCCTATGGGATAGATCTTAGTTGCCAATTATTTGTTTCTCATTTTGCAAAGAAATAATCTGTTTCTCCTTTAGTAGAATTTTGACTCAGGTTAAAAAAAAATGTATTTCACAGCATTTTTCACCTGAGTCAAAATTTCTATGAAATTATCCTACAGTATTGGAAATCATTGGCTGGTCTAATACTGTTCAAGAGAATGATGGGCTGAAATGGAGTAAGGTTGGGTGTGTGTTGTGGAATATTTGATCATTCTATGTGAATATGTGTCTCTGTCCTTCCTTGCCTGTTTAAGGCATCTTATGATTGGTTTAATAAAGAGCTGAATGGCCGATATCTAGGAGAGGCTAGGCAGGACTTCCAGGCAGAAATAGCAACTCTGGGAAGAATCTGATGCAGGGGATTTGAAGTGAGACACAGAGAAAGTCAGACATACAGTATGGAGGAGAGGTAATGAGCTACATGGCAGAACATAGATTAATATAAATGGGTTAATTTAAGTTTTAAGAGCTAGTTGAGAATAAGCATAACATAAGGCCATGCTTTCATACTTAAGAAAGTCTCTGTCATTATTCAGAAGCTGGTGGTACAAAGAAAGCAAGGCTATTGCTATAGCTGAAGTTTTTCTGGTTCTGCCTGATCCCGCAGCTGCTCAGACCCAAATGAAGACACAGAGACTTATATTAATTAGTTAATTTATTTATTAATTATTAATTTATTAATTAATGGCTCAGGCTTCTTGCTAGCTGGATCTTACACTTAAATTAACCCATTTCTATAGATCTATACCTTACCACGTGGCTCGTGGCTTACTGGTATCTTTACATCATGCTTCTCATGGCAGGGGCTGGCAACATCTCCTGACTCAGCCTTCCACTTCCCAGAATTCTCCTCTCTGCTTATCCCGCCTACACTATCCTTCCTGCCTGGCTACTGGCCAATCAGCATTTTATTTATCAATCAATCATAGCAATGCATTTTCACAGCATAGAGAAAGACATCCACAGCATATTGCTGTGAGTTATTTTTGAGGCAATTGTTTATTTCTTATTACTAGTCTTATTTCTCAAGCAGTCATCTTTATGGGGAAAACCTTAAAATACATTCCTGTATTGTTATGAACTCAAGTGCATTGTCCCCTTCATTCACCATGTGCAATAGCACACCAGGGCTGCTGTTCCTGTCACTGTGGATGCAGGACTCCCACATTAGCTTTTCCCAATCCACTTCCTTCTTATGTGGCCATATTTTAAACAATATTTACAACAAACCCTGACTGTTGCAGGAGTGTTCCAATTTTTAAAATATATTCAAAACATATGAAACCATTATATTACTCTATTGTTATGTTACCATTTCTTCTTCTACTACTACTACGGTGATTTCACTTCAATGTTTCACAGGTGAAGATTTTTTTTTTAATGCGTATGAGAATGGGTCTGTGCAAATGTCTGGCACATGTGTGGAGGTTCTGAGGAGAACATAGAGAACGTCATGTCCCCTGGAGCTTGAGATACAGACTCTGTGAGCCACCTCATGTGGATGCTGGGGAGGGAACTAACACCTCCTGGAAAGCCAAGGTCCCTTATCTGCTGAGCCATCCCTCAGGCCCCAGTAAAGTGTCCTTAGTTAGAACATGCATCTGTTTCCTGAGTTCAACTTTTAGTGTTGTGTCTCTGAGTGTGCCAGACAGTGTGGGGCTGAGGCTTGTTCTCCTTGGGAGGGACTGGTCCTCTACTGCTTCCTGGATCCCTAACTTCCTACAACCCCAGGGTCACCTCAAAATGTTCCTCCCCCACACTGCCACCCATACTGTGCTGTGCCCAGACTGTCAGGCAGGTCTGGTTTGGGAGGAGCTTCAGGCTCAGAAGGCTGGGAGGGAACTCTGCAGTGTCTGGCCTGGCAGGGTTCCTGGGTGGAGCTGACTGGTTGCAGGAGGAGGGACATTCAACAGCCATCCTGACACCACAGCCCAGGGCTTGGTTCCTTGCTTCTGTCTCCAGCAGCCAGACAAGCACCATGAAGAGGCTGCTGTGCTCTCTGCTGGGGCTGCTGAGCACCCAGGTTTGCTGTGAGTCTAGCTGTCCACATTCAGGGACAGAGAGGATTCTGTCAGCACATGGAGGGTGGGAAAGCAGCTCAGGAGTCCTGCAGAGCTCCCACCTTCTCAGAGGACATGGGGGGTGTTCAGGGTTCTGTGGATGCTCAGTGACCCCATCTGTGTCTCTTTCTCTGTTTCTAATCAGGGGTGAAAGGTCAACAAGTGAAGCAGAGTCCTGTGTCCTTGGTTCTGCAGGAGGGAGAGCATGCAGAGCTGCAATGCAACTCTTCCACAGTTTTGAACAGTGTGCAGTGGTTTCACCAAAGTCGTGGGGGACACCTCATCAGCCTGCTTTCTAATCCTTCTGGAACAAAGCACAGTGGAAGACTGACATCCACAACAGTCCCTAAGGAACGTCGCAGCTCTTTGTACATTTCCTCCTCTCAGACCACAGACTCAGGCACTTATCTCTGTGCTGTGAATGCACAGTGCTCCCCACACACCTGCAACCAGTACAGAAACCTTCAGCTGGGTGGGTGTGGCCTTTCCCAGTTACAAGACATCTGGAAACCACAACAGAACATCTGCTTGATTTAATATCCCTATTCTGTATAGGCATAGTTTTAACCTGGGATAAGCTTTTGGCCATGAAGGTTAAGGATTTAGATGTTTAAATTCTCAATATATATTCCCTCCTGAATCATAAACGTCCATCTTAGAACTAACAGAGAAGCTGATGGGAAGACTGAATAAATGTGATCATTTAAGCCACAGTGTGCTGAACTCACAAAGGATAAGGAAAAAGGGAATGAAAAACAAAGGCAGGCTTCCAGGTGACCCTGCTGTGGACAGGGTCAGGATCAGTGAGGAGAGAGCAAACAGCAGCAACAGCAAGAACATCAAGTCATGGAAGACACAGAGTGTGCAGACAGCTGGATGCTCCAGTTTCCTTTCTGTTGCTGTGATGAAACTCTGAGAAAAAGCTACTTAGAAAGTGAAAGGATTTATTTATCTTTCTTTTGCAGGTCATAGTCCATCATTGGTGGTAATTAAGGCAGGAACTCAAACAGGAGATTACAACAGAAAGCATGGACAAACTCTGCAGCTAGGTCACTCACAGACTCAAACTTATGCGACCCAGGACACTTTCCTACAGAATGGTGCTATAGTGGGCTGGTCTCCATTCAATTCAAAATTCAAAACCAAAATGGTGCTTGGAGTTTTAGTGCTATTTTATGGAATTTATGGAAGTCGTTGGGGGATATTGAAGGTATTGAATCTTCTAATTCATTATTCTGAGTTACCTTTTCATATATTTAACTTTAGTCATCATTGCTGTGAAGTTTTCTAGACAGAAATCTGAATATCTTTAAGAAAATAAAGAGAATAGTAACTATGAGAAATTACTCAAACATGTATCTTGTTCAGATAATTTTAAATAGAAGATCTAAAAAGTCTTACAACTCAATAAAAGAGAATGAACGACTCATTCATTCTATAGTGAGCCAAATCAGCAGACCCTATGCAAAGGAATGTGTGTGTGATAAGGACAAATGATTAGAATGTGGTGAGGGATTGTGCTGTTTAGTAAAGTGCTGGTTGTAGGTTCTCCTCCACCATTCCTGGCTTTCATAGAAGATGGAGGCCAATGCAGAAAGCCACAACCAATCAAGATGCAGAGTTGAGGAGTCTAGTCTCAATGGCGATGTCTACAATCTAACTCCTGCACCTAAGGCTCTGGAAACATTGACAAAAGAGGCGGAAATATTATAAGAAGCAGAAGACATCGAGATTGCTGTAAAATTGTGTCTCTTAAGAATGTCAGAAGCTATACACGTGAAGACTCACCAACATGGCTGTCTAAACATGAACTGAAAAAGAACAACAATAGATAGGTTAAGGTTTGATAGACATGGAAAAGTGGACAAAGCCTCAATCCTAGCTAATGAGCTCTTGGCAACGAAGGAATGCTGATAGTGGGAGACACAGATTTTCCCAGAGAAGAGTTAACAATTGGTTATCCAATACAGACTGGTCAGCCTTGAAAATATACATGCAAGTAACATTATATAGATGAGCGGGTTGTATTTATATATTTATAAATAAATATATTTATACATGCATTCGCAACAATCATTAAATAAAGATGAGGCCATAAAGTGAAAAGAAAGATAAGAGGGGAATATGGGAAGTTTAGGAAGGAGAGTTTGATATGATTATATTATACTTGAAAAAGTAAAAGAAATGATAAAAGTGAGTGAAAGAAAAATAAAGTTTATGGTTTAATAATCACCATGTCTACAGTCTATATAAGGGGGTCAATAAAATATGACTCACGTGAAATCCAAACATTTGCTTATTTTATAAGCTTTACTGTAAGCAACAAGCATTGTCGTTTCCTTTTGTGTTATGAATGGCTTTTCCAGAACAAAGTAGTTTTAGGTACAGTAGAAAGATAGGGGATCGTGGGGTAGACATGGAGAAAACAATGGAAGGTAGAAGAAAGAAAACTAAGCTATAGCTGACTTCAACAAAGACAAAATCTGTTTCCATCTTCTAACATTCAACACACAGAAGCTATGGTCTAGGGAGGTCAGAGATTCACTTCAATTTGGAAACCCATCTTGGCAAAGTGATGCTGGTTTTGGCAGAAAAGAAGCTGCAGGACTGAAGGGAACAGGAAGAAGCTGAGACTAGGCACTGTGAATTTGCTTTATCTGATTTAATTGTGTCCTGATTCTTACCTCTTGGAATAAGAAGTTTGGGTGTGGTGGTGCACACCTTTGTTCCCAGCACTTGGGGTGTAGAGGAAGGAGGATCCCTATGAGTTTGAGGCCAGCTGGGTCTGTAGAGCTAGTTCCAGGACAGCCAGGGCTACACTGAGAAACTCTATCTCAAAAAACCAAAAAAAAAAAAAATTAAAAAAAGCATAAAATAAAAATCAATTAAATACGAAGTTTGTAACTATTTTAGATTTTATAGAAACTCACAGAAGACATTACTTATTTTAAAAAGACTTTGAACATTTTTGTTATTTATTTATTTATTTACTTGTTAGTTTTTACACTCTACCCTCAGTGTCCCCTCCCTCTTCTCCTTTACTCCCTTCCTTCCACCTCACCTCTCCCCTCTCCCCACATCCACTCTTCCTCCTCTGCTTCTCTTCAGAAAAGGGCAGGTTTTTCACGGATATCAACCAGCCATGGCATACCAACTTGCAGAGAGACTAGACACCTTTTCTCCTGTTAAGGCTGGAGGAAGCAAACCAGTCTGAGGAGTGTGGACCCAAAAGCAGGCAGCAGAGTCAGAGACAGCCCCTGATCCTACTGTTAGGAGTTCCACAAGAAGACCAAGCTACACAGCTATAACATAGACGCAAAGGGCCTAGGACAGTCCCATGTAGGCTCCTTGGTTGTTGGTTCAGTCTCTGTGAGCCCTTATTATCACAGGTTTGTAAGAGGAATTGCTAAACAGTCTTATTAATAAAAAACCCAGAGCCAGATATTGGGGTGGAAACTGAGAGATCAGAGGAATAGGACAAGCCACAGCCACCCTCACCTTACCAACTCCTCAGCTCCCAGAGAGACCTACTTCCTGTCTACCCATGTCTATATCCTTTCTGTGCCTGCCATCTCACTTCCTCTCTCCACCCAACTACATCACTTTTCTCTTTCTGCCCATCTCTATCACTTCCTGTCTGTCTGTCCAGACCTCCAGACCTCTATGGTTAACTAGTGTTGGAATTTAAAGGCATGTGCCACCACACCTGGCTCTGTTCCCAGTGTGGCCTTGAACCCACAAAGATCTGGATAAATCTCTGCCTCTTGAAAGCTAGGATTAAAGGTGTGTGCTACCAGTGCCTGACTTCCTAACTTGGCTGGTTTTTTCCTCTGATCCTCAGATAAGCTTTATTGGGGTACACAGATAAAATATCACCACATTTCTTCTTTTTTTGTCTAATATAAAAAGTTATAACTAATATAAGAAGAACTATATACAATAAGTAAGATATATACAATATATACAGGCAATAAATACATCAACAATGTCTAGTCCATTTGCATTTGACAAATTCAGTGAAAATATTCCATCATATATCTTATCTTTGTGAATCCAGGAAAGTTACTTAGCTTCTCTGAGTCTGTAGATTATAGCATAGTCATCCTTTACTCTACAGCTAATAAGCACTTACAATGGGTACATATTATGTTTGTCTCTCTGGGTTTGGGTTTCCTCACTCAGGATAATCTTTTCTAGTCCCATCCATTTGCCAGCACATTTCATGATGTCATTGTTTTTAGCAGATGAGTTATACTCCATAACGTAAATAACAAAAGTTGGTTACTTAAAAGTTGTATTATGGTTTATATTGTGATCATAAATGAGATCTTGGAAATGAACGATAAAGGAAAGATTATGGCTCAATAAAGCTGTTTGTATGTGTCAGGGTGACAAGGGGTCAGTTGTGATAGTTAATTTTTTGTCAACTTGATGCAAACTAGAGATACCAGGAAGAGGGAACCTCAATCAAGGAGTTTTGTCACACTTGTTTGGAGGCATGTTTGTGGACATTTTCTTATTAACAATTGACATGGGAGGGCCCAACCCCCAGTGAGCATTGTCATCCCTGGGCAGGAGGTCTGGGTTATATAAAAAACAAGATGAGCAAGGCAGGAGGAGCAAGTTAGCAAGCAGATTTCATGTATGTTTCTTGCCACTTTTCTAGCTTGAATTCCTGACGACTTACTTCAGTGGTAGACTATAATCAGAAATGTAAACCAAATAAATTATTCCCTCCACAAGTTTAATTTGGTCTTCATGTTTATTTATCTTAGTAATAGAAAGCAAACCAGTTCAAACACCAAAAGAGGTAACCCATTCCTGGCACTGGCATTTTTATTTGATACCCTTTGGTATCTAGTAGATTTATTCTTGTCCCAGGGTAAATCCATCTTAACTCTTTTTATTTGTGTGTGTATAATCTTCTAGAATGAAGGAAATTTTAAATTGATACATTATTTTTTCATTATAATTATAATAATAAACACACACTAATTGTATAAAGTAGTTGGGTGTTGCAAAATTTTAATATAGGCATTTGCATAGATTTCCTGATATTCATCTCTCCTTCACCCTCTGCTGTTCTCTCCCTTCCCTGTCTCTGCTCCTCCTACCCTTACTCATTTGTCTAACTTTGATTTTCAGAGCATCTTTACTTCCTTTTTTTCCTTCTTTTCCTTTTTTGTTAGTTTTCACATATGAGAACACATGTGTTGTGTGTCTCTACGTCTGCTTTATTTTGCTTAACATCATGTCCTTCAATACCATCTGTTCCCCTACAGATGGCACCAGTTCATTTTTCCTTGTGGTTGAATTTTGCTCTGTTGTTTGAAGTACAATATTTTCTTCATTCATAGGTTGACAGGTGGTACCTAGGCTGCATGTGGGCAATAGTGAATGGTGCTGTAATAAACATGTATATGCAGGTCTCTCTCTTATGTGATGACATCAGTTTCCTTGGATAAGTGCCCATAAGTAGTATTAGTAGGATCAGTGGTCTTTTTCTCTTCCTTCCTTCCTTCCTTCCTTCCTTCCTTCCTTCCTTCCTTCCTT
>CABHPR010124278.1:0-10868 GCA_902168415.1 Peromyscus melanophrys | reverse complement strand
CTTCCTTCCTTCCTTCCTTCCTTCCTTCCTTCCTTCCTTCCTTCCTTCCTTCCTTCCTTTCCTCCTACATTCCTTCCTGCTTGGTTTCTTTCTTTTAATACTTCAGAAGAATAACACTACTATTCTTGGTGGCTTTATCAACACACATTCCTACCAACAGTGTATAATGGTAGAATTACAGTGAGGGGATTTCTGATTCTCAATGACTTTTTTCTGAAATACTAAATTTGAGCAAAATGGGAAGTGCTTTCTATGTCAGAAATAGCTTAAGACAAAGTGTCTGTGAGGGGTGGAGCCTGTTGAAAGAACTAAGTGCCTGTGGAGTTAGAGTCTGTGTTCTGTAGGGAGATAAAAGGCCACTGGAGTTCTCCCCAAGCTTCAGTCTAGGAGGAATGGATAAGATCCTGAAGTCATCAGTTTTAGTCCTGGCCCTTCACCTAGCCTGTGAGTCATGGAGGAGAAAATTCAGAATGTGTAATTAATGTGGAGGTGTGAGAGAAGTGGGGCATAGGACAAAATCACGAATGCTGAAACCACAAGCAGGTAGGACAAACCTGGGAAACTAATGACATTTGTTGTGTCTCTACACAGGGGTGAGTGGCCAGCAACAAGACAGACGTGACCAGCAGCAAGTGCGACAAAGTCCCCAATCTCTGACAGTCTCGGCAGGAGGGACTTCAGTTCTGAACTGCACTTATGAGAACAGCGCATTTGACTACTTCCCATGGTACCGGCAGTTCCCTGGTGAAGGCCCTACACTTCTGATAGCCATACGATCCGTGTCAAATAAAAAGGAAGATGGAAGATTCACAGTGTTCTTCAGGAAAAGTGATAAACAGTTCTCCTTGCACATCACAGATTCTCAGCTTGGAGACTCAGCCACCTACTTTTGTGCAGCAAGTGCACAGTGCTCTCCAGGCACCTGCAGCCCATACCCAAACCCGCAGCTGAAGCTCCAGCAAAAGCCCGCTATGGGGCTGAGCCTGGCAGAGGTGCAGAGGGGTTTTATTTGCAGGAGACAGGTGACACAGTGAATGTAAGGATTAGACTCATTCAGGTCACAGACAGACCAAGGGAAAGTCGGGGCTTGCTTTTCTCCAGTTTCCCTTTGCTCCTCAGGCACCACTGAAGTTTTAGATCTATTTCCTTAACTAGCATAGTTGAATTGTTTTCCTAAGTGGTTGTACAAATGTTTTTCTGTGTGGTTGGTTTGTACCAAGTGGAAATTATAAAGTCCTCTTGTCAACATGCTATTAATCTGTAGATATTACAGCACAATGTCAGTCACTTTGTGCCTTATGTGATAGAAATCACATAGAATTATCTTTCACCTTAATCTCCTCTGATTACCAGGGAAATGGTGATGTATGTGACTATTGACTACATCTAATTCCTCTTTTTTTTGCTTTTTATATCCCATCTACCTTCAAGAAATTCATGTATAGAAACCAGGATGTACTTACAAGGATACAGGTGTGTTTACAATAGACAAATGACATGTGTGAGGGAAAGAAGAATCCAATTTACTCATATCATGAAAATATATAATATTTCACTATATAATAATATATAAAAATATAATATATTTCACTAAAGAAATATTTTCATAAGTGTATTTCATAGATGAACAAAATAAGATTTTGAAGGTAAATTTTTTTAGCTGACAGAAGCAACTGCAGTCTTTATGGCCATCACCAGTGCACAGAATGGAAAGGTGTTTCTCATTGCCTAACACTTTGCAGGGTTTACTCCCTTAATGCTACATACATTCTAACAAGATTTCCACTGGAGAAAAATTTAATCAGCTTATAAATTTAAATGTTTCCATGCTACATAGCTGAAGGTTGTGGGAGCTCTAACTACCTAGGAAGCCAAGTCAGGAGGCATGGTTGAGCCTAGGATTGGAAGTCTAGCTGAGCCACATAGTGAAACTTTGTCTTACAAAACCTAATCCAGCAAAAACAATGTGGAAGATATTTAACTTAAGCATGTAAAGCCTGCAAGCTCTCCTTCCCATCCACAGTGAGTAACTTTTCAATATTCAAAAGAGAGAGTGAAGAGGGAAAGTCAGTCAGTTGGCTCTTAGCAGTAGGAGATAAATCTCACAGTACCAGTAGGTGAACTCCCCAAGTCTTTCCAAGTGTTAGATTCTTGTCAAGATTAAACTTGAGCCAGAAGTTGGGAACAGTATTTGTATCAGATTGGAATAGGTGTCACTGAATACAAACACCTAGCTCAGCAGTCAGCAGGAGAGCAAAGGCATCCTTGAAAATGTGGAAGAAAGAATTGAGAAATTCTGGGTGCTTTAAGACAGAACTCTGAGCTTCCTAGGGATTTAAACGCTGGAAAATATTTAAAGAGATCTAAGAGACAATGAAGACAGGTTAATTTATAATAGCATAATTATCACCATTTCGGTGTCTTTATGTGGTAGTCAAAATCTATCATGTGGTAGATGTCTGAGTTTGAGGCCAGCCTGGTCTACTGAGTGAGTTTCAGGACAGCCAGGCTTAGGCGGTAAAGCAGACAATTGAAATCAGGAAGGTGGTGAAGATGTGTTTTAACAAGGGAGCCAATCCTAGTTGCAGCAAGCAGGAGAATGTGGCAGCCTGGTCACATGGATTCTATTTTAGAATCAAGGATGAACTCTATGTAATCTCCCTCTGTAACCAAGGAAAACCCCTGAGGCCAGGCATGTAGTGGGAGTGTACCTGAATGGAGGTCCAGAGAGGCAACCCCATGAAATAGTGAAGGTTAAGCCTGGATTACCCTGGAGAAACCAAGATGTTAGAGATGCCAGAGTCTTGGGGTATCTGGCAGGAAAGATGCTAACAGGTAGTGCAACAAGCCCAAGAGAAAGAAATGTGTTGCAGTCAACAAAGCTGAAAGGAGTTGGAGATCTGAAGAGCATTTTGACATGAGACATGGAAATGCAGAGTTTGGAGTTTGCCCAGATGGTTTTCAATTTTCTTTGGTCCAACATTACCTTATTATGTTCCCTTTCCTCCCTTTTGGAATAATTATATATATTCTGCGCCATTGTATGTTAGAAGTATATAACCTGTTTTTTGATTTTGATTTTACAGGGCACCACAGTGAAGAGATTGCCTTGTGTCTCAGAAGAGATGGTCTTTTAAACAATGTTGAGACTGTGCTAGACTATTGGGACTTTTGAAGTTGGAACAAATGCATTTTTGCATTTTGATATATCTACAAGTTTATGGGAACAAGGAGTGGAATGTGGTGGCTTGAATAAGAATGGCCCCCAAGAGGCTCATAGATTTGAATTGTTAGTCACCAGGAAGTAACCCTATTTGAAAGGACTAGGAATTATAGCCTCTTTGGAGGAACTGTGTCACTGGTGATGGCCTTTAAGGTTTCAAAAACCCATGTCAAGCCCATCGTATCCCCCTCTCTTTCTCTCTCCTCTGCCTTCACATAAGGATATATGTATAAGCTACTGCCCCAGTACTTGCTTGCATGCCACCATGTTCCCTAACACGATGATAATGTGTTGATTTTTGCTGACCTATGCAGATCTATCTGCTAGACCTGGGATCTGAGGATCTGAAAGAATGGTGCCAACAACAATGTTATAGACAACCATACATCAATTTCAGCATACTTTTATACTCAAATGCAACAAAGAAAGCAATGATTCAAAGAAGACTGACTGGGTGCAACAAAACACAATCAGAAAAACATGTAAATAAACACCAGTAAGCACAATAAATATTAACAGAGCAGCCTTGGAGAGAACTTTCTCTGGACAGACCAATTTAAACACGATTGCCTGGCACATACTATAAAGTATATATGAGGAATCATAAAAGCAAGGCAGAAGGCCAAATCAAGATTCAGAATATACTCACCAGATTGGTTTCTATAGCTATATTCTGACATTCAACAGTAATAAACATGTCTTATGAAGTGAATAGAGATGTTTAACATAGGAGGAATGCAATCACACCCAAGACCAATCCAGGGAACAAAATGCACTTCAGTTAATGGCCCTCTGATTTTTTTTCTGGAGCCTCTCTCATGGTTTCTAAAGGCCCTGTTCACCATGCATTACTCTTTTGACTGTTTCAAGAATAATGGACTAAACCTTTGGAGCTAAGCAAGTCCCAAACTAAACACTTCTTTTATAACAGTGTGCTTGGTCATGGTATATCTTCACAGCAATTAAAGAGTGACAAAGTTATCCCCAGCCCCATTAACCCTAATTCCTATTTTCATGAATGACTGAATTCTTTTGTATGGTTCCTTAAGGACAGAGCTTTAATCTTTTTTTAAGATTTGATTTTTATTGACATTTGTGCATATGCAGCCCATGTGAGTCTACACAGACTTGTGTGTGTACATGGGTACACCCACCTGTGTGTGTGTGTTAAGGACAGAAGATGATGTCCAATCACTCAGAGCTGGAGTTGCAGGTTTTGCAGGATGCTTAGTCAAGTGGGTCCTGAGATCTGAACTTCCATCTTTATGATTAGCAGCAAGTGCTTTTCAAATTGAACCATCTCTTTACCAACCATAGGTTTTATCTTCACTGGGAAGTATTGTTTGCCAATTAAATCTCAAGGACAGACAAGGCAGCATTTAGAATGAAACCAACTGTCCAGCCCAGCACTCAAACCCAATGTGCTCCAAAGTCTCACCATAGAGGCTGTGGCCATGCAGTATGGAGAACATCCACCAGCTCCATGGAGAACTAGAGCAGGGGCACAGCCCTGCCATCCTGACCTCCCTAGGCTGCTGTGGCTCCCATGGTCTCCTGCTTAGCCACAGAGACTACAGTCCAGGGCATGTGCTGCCTGTACCAGAAACTCAGATACCAGAAACTGTTCCCCAATGTACAAGTTGATTAGTTATTTAAACTCAAAGCAAGAACTGGAGCTCTTTCAGAGATCTAGTTTTTGCTTTCTCTTCTGAATGCCTTTTGGTTCATTTCATCCATTGGGATAATGAGAGCAAATGAATGATTAATAGCTACATTTTTCAATGATGATACAGCAGTTCCCAAAATCCAACCTCAAATTTATGTGACATTAAGATGCCCCTAAGTATTTTCAGGTTACATGTATCATGTACATATAATAGGCTGCAGTCACAGACAGGCCTGGCAAGATTATGAGACCGTTTTTGTAATTAAAATATACACAGAATTTAACAAGTGAGACTGAATGCTTCAGGGCAATGGTACAGAAGCTTCCAGGAAATGTAGTAAGTAAGTTCTTTGTATGGCAAGAATAGGGCATTTTCTGAATAAAACTAAATGTTAGACTATTACAAGCAAATTGGGTTTTGTAAAAGTAGGTTTTTAAATTAGTGTAACTTCTCTCTGTCTCTCTGTCTCTGTTTGTCTCTCTCTCTCTGTGTGAGTATGTATGTGTATGTGTGTGTGTATGTGTATGTGTGTGAGTATGTGTGTGTGTGTAATCCAGTGGTCAGCAATGTTAACTTCCTCTATTGCTCTCCACATTTATTTATTCACTTAATTAATTAATATATTTATTTATGTGTAGAGGTTCTCACTGACACTGAAGCTCACCAATTGGACTAGACTGTCTGACTAGTGAGACCCCATGATTTTCCTGTGCACCCACATCAACTGGATTCTTAAGTGGCTGCTGGAGATCAGCACATAGGTCCTCATGATTCACAGCAGGGAAGTGACACACTGAGCCTCTCTTTAGTCTGTAAGGACTATGAATTTACTCATGTTACAGTTTCACAGAACATGAACAAACAGGTATCTTCTGGCATTCTGATGCACTGCCCTTTAACATGTGATTTAGAAGCAGCTCTGCTAATTGCTGGATTTATGTGGACCCTAGCAGTAAAGGAGAAAGATTATTTCAGATGCCAGTATTACACAGGGAAATTCACAGCCCTTTGAGGAACTTTTTTTTTTAAATTTGGCTTTATTACATAATAGATGTAGAGAAGTAAACATGTGGCAATGGTCTGGAAGTGCATTAAAGACTGCACATGGCTCTTGAATGATTTGACTTTGGTTCTCCTAAATTATCCCTCTAAATAACAACCATGAGTTCAAAGCAGCTTTATGCTCATCAGGGATCGGTTTTCCCATTCTCCCTTTTAAGTACTGCCTCTTTTAACTACCAAGACAGACCAGAAGCAAATAAAAGTCTATGGTGAGCTACACTGTTTCCGCCGTACAAGGAACTTGTGGCCTGTGATCATACAAAACCCCACTTCCTGCTTGAGGCAATGTAGGAAACACAGTACATGTGCAGTCACTTAACACTGATCTAAGGCCGAGGAGACATATTCATAGAGAAGGAGATGTGCCCCATATCTCCTAACAGCCTGCTCTGTGTGTTGGTGGCCTTGGCCTTCTCTGGTATGGATGTCACACATATAGTTACGTAGATTAAGCAGGAAGCCTTGCCCTAGGCATGTAGCAGTTCACATGAACTTGATGGGGAACAGGGATTAGAGAGAAGCAAGCAGAATATGTCTTCAGTTAGGTTTGTCTTGAGTCTCAAGCTAGCGAATTCCAACAGTGTTTTGTTTACACTATCACAGAATGAGCATTTTTCTTTCTTTTGATTTTTCTCCAGGATCCAATTTGGGCCAGAAAGTGACTCAGGTCCAATCAACCGCAAGCACACAGGAGGGGGAAGAAGTCACTCTGGACTGTTCATATGAGACAAGATCGAACTTCTATTATCTTTTTTGGTACAAACAGCTTCTTAATGGAGAGATGATTGTTCTTATTCGCCAGTTTTCTTCTTCTACTCAGACTGAGAAGAGCAGTGGCTACTCTGTTGTTTTTCAGGAATCAACCAAGTCCATCAGCCTTGTTATTTCAGCCTCACAACTGGAAGATTCAGTGAAGTATTTCTGTGCGCTCTGGGAACAGACTCACAGTGTTTGAAGTGATAGCACAAGCTGAACAAAAACTGGAGCTCCTTAAGCATAGCCTCTCTTGGGGAGCCCAGATGAGAAGCACACCTGCACACCAAGACAAGACGGTCCCAACCGTGGATCCGTCATCTGTGGTCTGCATCAGAAGTGTGTTTCTGAGTAAAACCTCATATTATGAAATTTAGAAACAGTCTTGGTTAGTGTCTTTTTCTTTGTCTTGAAAGTATTCAGCTAAAAATAAACCACAGAGAGCATGTGTAGTATTCTCTATACATGGAAATATTGTAATACAATAATCTAAAGTATTAGTTTTTCTTTAAGTTGGTCACAGCACATAGCTCAGACTAGGCATCCAGAAGAGCAAACAACATAATTTCCTTGTGAAACTGAGAGAAGCAGCGCCATCATGAGTGAAGTTGTCAGAGACACATTAGCAGGAGTTTACCCCATGAAACTGCTGGTTGAGTTCCAGGACAGCTAGGACTACATAGAGAAACCCTGTCTTAATAAACCAAACCAAACCAAACAAACAAACAAAAAACCAACAACCCCCTTTCAGACTGTGGTAGTGTTTGCCTTTAATTTCCACAATCTAGAGGCAGAGACAGGGAATCCCTGAAATTTGGCCCCTCTGGTCTACTGAGTGAATTCCAGGACAGCCATGGCTACACAGAGAAACTCTGTCTCCAAACACAAGACAAACAAACAAAAACCTCAAAAGAATTGCAAGGGGAAAGCATCAATTCACATTCAAATAAGAAACACCTAGAAAGACTAGATCACTGTACAAGCCAAGAAAATATGCCATGATATGTTTTAAGGCCCAAAATAAATAACTCTCAACCAAGGTTGCTATACTTGGCAAGTGATCTCTTCAATTCAATAGAGAAATAAAAACATTTCAACAAAAGCATAAATTAAAACAATTCATGAAAACCCAGCCAACACTGCAGAAAATCCTTAGAACAACACTATAAATGCAGGAACAACGGTAGTATCATTCATAAGAACATAAAAATTATGCATTTCATGAGAGGAAATGATAAAGGAAGAGAGCCGGGAAGGAATTGATCATATCAACACAGCCAACAAAACAAACCCCTAACATGAACTGGGAAGGAAAGAACAGCAATGAGCCATACAACCAAACATTAACCAAGAAAATCATGACAACAGCACGTCACTATCAATAATCAAGTTAAAAGGACATGATTCTTATTAAATTAAGGTATCACAATCTGGTTAATCCACTCTAAATCTTTGAAGATGCATGACTACATCAGCAACAGGAGATTGTATGCATGAGCCAATGTAATATAGAAAGTAGAGACATTTACTGATTAAAGCTCCACAGAGACCTTTTAATAACTATCGTTACTACAGAGTGATTGTGTTTAGGTTTCAATTAGAACTGTCTTTTATATGTTGGAGGGGAGGGTAGAATTAAGAAGTGGACACATACTGGAATTTTCTTACTGACTGTACAGAAGAGCAGACACCAGTACTGCTTTCACATTTATCCCAGAAACAACTAGCAACTGCAATATGACTCCAATGGAACACGACTTCAGGTGACTCATGCCAAGCGTGGCTGGCATGTTCACTTGCATAATGTTGAGGCACTAAGATTAAATGATGTTAATATATTACATAAATTGTAAATAGTACAAAAATATAAATGGCTTAAATTCACCAATTAAAAGTCAGAGACTAACTGGCTGGATCAAGAAAAATACTATTTGCGTCTCTATCAATCACCTCTCAAAAAAAAGAACATCAGAAACTAGCAGTCATAGGATGGGTATCAGCAGGCCAAGAAAATGAAAGCTGTAGATGTGGTACAGCAAGTCTCATCTGAAAAAGTGGACTTCAGACCAAAGTAAGTCAGAGAGATGAAGAAAGCCACTACATAGCTGGAGAGGGTAAGCATTAGGCATATGGGTTCAAGGAGATTTGGAACTCCAGTTCAACAAAATAAACATTAAGTGACATAAATTCTCACATAGGATCCTAATCAGTAATAATCTGAAATTTCAGTGGCTCACCATGACTTTAGCAAGCCCTCTCAAACTAAAATCTAACAAAGAAACTTCAGAGCTAAGGGATTCTGCAAGACTACAACACTTATTTTGACAGAAGAATATCCTCCCCCAGGAATGCAAAGCAAAGCAATAGACACTTAGAGAACTCACTAAAGGCAAACAATGAAATCTTCTTAACACATGTAAAATTCATATTCTCTACTCTGAGCCTTTGCCTTGCCTGCCCATAGTGCTGTCCCATCAACTCCCAGCATGGTGCTGTTCTGCACCCCCGTAAGTCTTAATTCAAATGCAACTGCCCTTGAAGATTTTGTCTGAATCTTTCCATTTATTCCTTGAAAATTATGTTTTAGCCTACTTCAAATGTGGAAGAGGGAAGTATTTATTTTCAAAATTTTCATTTATGTCTTAAATACCTTTATCAGTCTTAATCATAGTACTGAATGTAACAAACTTCTGAAAGATTTAGATAGAGGAATATTTGTGGATGGGAAAGCATAAACAGCTCCCTGATATGGAAGCTTCTAGTTCCTAGAAAGTATGTGAATATAAGTGTTTGGAAGTTAAGTGTATTGCTATCTAAACAGGACCAACAGATGAAAGAGGAGGACCCAGAGAGCTACAAAAGACTCAGCTCAGAATCAGTTTAGTGAACTCTCAGCCTTAGAGTGTCCCCCATCCCTAAAGGATAAAGCTTCACTTCCTCCTCCTCTGAGGTTCATCTTTTGTCTTTTCCTGACACCCAGTCCTTTGTCACAGGGAATGAACTCTGTAAAACCCTAGATGGCCACCAGCATTACTGCTACATTTGCTTCCCTTGTCCCCTCCGACTATCTCTTAGACTCCCTCTTGGAGCCTCCTGGTTTTATGTCACCTGTATTCTGCTACCATGTAATTTTCTGCTTCTTTTCATTTTTTAGCCCTCTGCTAAGACCTCTTTTTTTCCCTTTCATGTCCTTTTCTATTTCTCTGACCACTGGCATTACCTCACATATCTATGTATATATAAACATTAAAATCTAGGAACTGTATATGAGAAAAAACATACAATACTTTTCTTTCTGAAACTCAAAAGGAAGTAGTTTTTACTGAACCTCCGCCACCAGAGAGCTGAAGAATTTTGATATTTGAGCTGAGCTCCTGGCTGCCCTCTAGTGCTTATAAGTTAAATTGTGGGAATGCTTCTTCCTATTCTCATGTGGTCTTTATTTATCATCATCTCCTATTCCTTGCTCTCCCTCACTGTTCTTGATCCAGCTGGGATCTCCCGCTCTCCCAAGCTCTCTTTCCCTCGACCCTCTCCCTTCATTTCCCCCACTCATGTCCCGGCTGTTCATGAAGATCTCATCCATTTCTCCGTCATTGGGCGATCCCCGTGTCTTTCTTGGGGTCCTGTTTTCCAGGTAGCCTCCCTGGTGATGTGAGTAGCCATCCCGTCATCCTTGTTCCACAACTAGTATTCTCCTATGAGTGGGTACATACTATGTTTGTCTTTCTGAGTCTGGGTTACCTCACTCAGGATGATTTTTTCCAGATCCATCCATTTGCCTGCAAACCTCATGATGTCATTGTTTTTCTCTGCTGAGTAGTATTCCATTGTGTATATGTACCACATTTTATTTATCCATTCTTCAGTTGAAGGGCATCTAGGTTGTTTCCAAGTTCTGGCTATTACAAATAATGCTGATATGAACACAGCTGAGCAAGTGCTCTTGTGGTATGATTGAGCATTCCTTGGGTATATGCCCAAGAGTGGTATAGCTGGATCTTGGGGGAGATTGATTCCCAATTTTCTAAGAAAGCCCCATATTGATTTCCAAAGTGACTGTACAAGCTTACATTCCCAGCAGCAGTGGAGGAGAGTTCCCCTAGCTCCACATCCTCTCCAACATAAGGTGTCTTCAGTGTTTTTGATCTTAGCCATTCTGA
>CABHPR010124277.1:0-44750 GCA_902168415.1 Peromyscus melanophrys | reverse complement strand
ATTGCATATAGTGCAAGTGCACACTTGCAAACCTCACATATACACATAAAATAAAAGTAAATAAATGTTTTCAAAAAACTAGAGAAAATTCATTTAAAACTAATGAAGAACAAGTTTCTTTATCTTTCATAGTTCTTACCTGGCACAAAGTGCTAAAATATATAAACTAACATGAAGAAACAGTTAAACCCACCAACCACCAAACAAACAAACCCCAGAGGTTTATTTCTGTGTACATCTTATATCCAGAAAAGACAAAAATCCAGTGAAATGAGTAAGTCCTTGTCAGTAAACAGTTTCAAAGACAAGACAATACTTGATTGGATCAGTAGGGTCTATATGGTAAATTATTTCAGTACAACAGTGAGCTCCCAGCACAGTGCCAAAGAAGGGGTCACAAGTGGTCACCAACTAGGGCACAAATCAAATCAAAATGTTCAAATCACCTGATTTTTCACATGCACTTGATAAATGAAGCATAAGGCATGGGGAACACAATACAATATAAATAGCATATTTATAACAGTGTGTGCATTCGATAAGGCATACTGTGTGGATTCATGGCGAAGTATGCGATTGTCCTGTCTCTGCTTTCTCTACAAATACAGAGTTGCCAGAATGAAAGCTGATGCTCAAGCAAAGGACCCACTGGCAGAAAGCGCCCGGGGCAAGTGATAGGTTCTTGCTCTGTTGGAGAAATACAGAGACGAGCGTGCCTGGCTCATAGGAACAACTTCCAGATGATTTTATTGCACAGTGATGGGTTTTATGTGAGTTTTCTGGGCATAGAATTGTGAGGGCCAAAATGGATGTCAACAATATGTGACTGAATTAAGACCTCATGAATAGTAAGTGTTTCATATGTCTCATGTATATTTAATTTATCCTGTTATTCAGTGCCTCTGGTGCCTCATACATTCTTGATGCCTCATGAATAATCTGTGCCCTTGATACTCTTCTCTTCTCTGTGTTTAACTCACACAGACTTTACTTACCAACATCTTATCCCTGCTTAACTTGACTTGTGAGTTTCACACATTTCTTTTCCTTGCTAGAATAAAATAGTCTCAAACAAGCTCGTATTATTTTCATGTAGCTATCAAAATGCTTTGTATGAGCCACAATAATATAGATTTTCAAAACTTAGGAAATAATTATTATGGGGATAGGTATCAGGGGACAAATAGATATTAAAGAGAGTACTGTATTTACTTATTATTATGGGAAATTGAATTAAATGTACAAGAATCATTTTAAGTTGGAAACATGGGAGTTACAACGTACATACTTACAAGAGGAATTTCTTTTTTACCAAGTTTCATTCTGTACATTAGGTTAGCCTAAAACTGGCAAGTCTCCTGCCTTAGCCTCCCAAGTGCTGGGATGAAAAGTGTGAACAACCATGCACAGGTTAGTTAGGAAATATTTAAAAGTAAGCTCAAAATTAAATAAATATATTAAAAAGAAATTTAATAATGTGTATATTTCTTTTTTATATTTTTTTTGTTTTTACATCCCCATTCCAGTTTTCCCTCTCTCCTCTCCTCCGAGTCTTTCCCCACTCCTCCAAGTCTCTCCCCACTCCTCCAAGTCTCTCCTCCCACCTCCCCTGCCCCCCCAAAACTCCTTCTCCCCCATTTCTCTTCAAAATACGGAAGATCTTCCATGGATATGAACCAGCCATGGCATATCAAATTGCAGTAACACTAGGCACCTCCTCTCCTATTAAGGTTGGATGAGGCAACTGAGTAGGAGGAAAGGGTCCCAAAAGCAGGCAAAGGAATCAGAGACAGCCCTGCTCCTACTGTTAGGAGTCCCACAGGAAGAGCAAGCAATTTTACTGTAAGACACTTGCAGGATGTCTATGTCAGCCCCATGCAGACTCACTTGTCGGTTCAGTCTCTGTGAGCCCCTATGGGACCAGGTTAGTTGATTCTGTAGGTTTTCTTGTGGTGTCCTTGACTCCTCTGGCTCCTACAATCCTTCTTCCCCACATCTGGATTCCCCAAGCTCTGCCTAACGTCTGGGTAATGTTTACCTAATGTGGGTTGCTGTATCTGTTTCCATCAGTTGCTGGGTGAAGAAGCTTCTCTGATAACTATTAGGCTAGTCACCAGTGTGTGAGTATAGCAGAATATCATTAGGAATAATTTTGTTGACTTTTCTTGGGAGAGAGTACTGGAAGAGGCAACTGGAATAGGGTAGGGGCCTTTGGGAAGAACTGAGCTAGAAACCTAATGCAATGGAAATGCTCAGGAATCTATCTATGAGGGTGACTGTTGCTAAGACTCCTAGCAATGGGGTATATGGCATCTGAACCAGTCATATCCTGTAACCAGGCAAGACTTTCAGTGGAGGGACTGGGACACCAACCCAGCCAGAAAATCTTCAACCAACAATTTGCCCTGCCTAAAAGATACACTGGGGTAAAGGTGATGCAGAAATTGTGGGAGTGGTCAACCAATGACTGGTCTAGCTGGAGACCCATACCATGAGAGGGAGCTCACCCCTGACACTGCCTGGAGGGCCAGAATCCATAGGATAACCCAGAGACCTAGGATAGAACCAGACACAACTGGCAAAACCAAACAAACAAACGAAAGCTTATATTACAAAGCCATAATTAAATCAACATAAATACCAGATTATTTTATAAAATGAAATCTATTGCTGTGATACCAACGTACTTATCCTTTTATCTTTCAGGGTATATACTCATTACTCTGTTTAGCTCATTTAGTATTATGTTTTCTGTTGTTAATGAAAATAATTCTCAAATGATTGAAGGAAATACTGTCTTCACCTGAAACTATATGCTGCAAAGAGTAAGTTCAGAGGGAGTATATTATTTATCTTGTAAATATTATAAATATTTATTTTATTGAGTAAATAATTGCCATATGAAGTATTATTTATTAATCTCTGTGGTATAATATCTGGGTAGTTCCACTTGGCAAAAGGTAACAATTCTAAATAATTTTATAATATGTGTGCATCAAGTTTTATGGCATGATGATAATAGGAACTAAACTTTGTCTCCAGGGGAAAATGAGGATGAAGTTAACTTCAAAACCAAGAGAAAGGAATAGGCAGCTATGATGTAACACATCAACTTTAAATTCTTGAAGAACACATAAATGAGATCATGTTTAAAGTAACAGATTTATATTTTATTTAAATATAAATTTATATTTAAAAACAAAATTTGTGCTTTTGGGATATTTTTCTCTTGGATGTCTACCTTTCAAAACTATAATTGTCTCTTCTATGAATGGATATTTGTGAGTTTTTGTGGTACAACTTCTCTACAGTTTTGTTATTATTTTTATGTATATTCATTAGTTACATACATTATTAGACTTTACCTTGATACTCCCATGTGGATCTTGTCCTTCTGTTTTAGTTGATTTTCTGTTGCTGTGATAAAACACCATGACCAGAAACAATGTGTAGAAGGAAGAGTTTGTTTAGGCTTATGATTCCAGAGGGATAGAGTCTATCATGGTAAGGATGCAGAGCAGCAAGAAGAATTGGTAACTGAAGCAGGAAGTCGAGAGATCACTTCTCAATCATAAGCATCAAGCAGAAACAATGACCTGGAAATCAGTTAAGGTTTTAAATTCTCAAAGCCTCCTCTGGTGACATACTCCAACAAGTTTCCCCCAAAGATTGCCATCAACCAGGTATCACATGGTCAATCACTAGGGCCTGTGGGAGACATCCACCTTCCAATCCCCACACCACCAGCCCTCTGCCTTGCCTTCCCATTCCCTTCTAATCCCAAGTTGACTTTCACTCATTTTCATTGGCATGTGTGAGAGAGAACATGTGATACTTGCCTTTCTGTGTACTTAACATATGTTTCAGTTCTAGCCATTCATTCATTTTCACACAAACACATGCACAATAGAGTATTATTCAGCCACAAATGGCTGAATACTGTATAAACACAAGTAGGTAATTAAATCTATTTTTTTAAGTCCTTCTGAATGGTACCGCTTTAATCAGTCTGAACGGTACTGCTTACTAAGCATGGACTCATCCCTACTATATACTGGACTTTCTGGAACCTTGGTGTACGTCTTCATGTCACCTTCACTTTTACATCTATCATGCTTCCAAGAACAATACGACATGGAGGCTGCTGCCATCTGAATTGGCCTCTGTGGCTCTTTCACATGGATTCCGGGGAAACAGTTTCTTGTGTCACTGTTTGCCAACAGACATCCCCTTTAGCAACATTCTCATTCAGTTTCTCTTCTTTCAAGTGAATTTGTATTTTAACAAGTTAGAGACTTTAATGGTGTCTCACACTCATGACTCTTGTTGCAATGCAGAGACACAGGCATTTCTTTGACGTTGCTAATCTCTTTAATTATTACAGTTGCTTTTTTTTCCTTACAAGCTTGTCATCAACTAAACATTTTCAAAAGACTTCTTGTTTTTCATATCTTCTGCTTTGTTACTCTCACTATAAACTGAGTAGGAGTGGCGACCAGTAAAGATGACACAGCCTGGTGCTATCCTGGATGAAGTTTTCCTGAGCCAAACTAATTACTTGTTTTTATATCTAGTCACACTCACATTCTCAGGACAAGAACAAAAGAGAGCAGCCTTCCTGGATAGACTACAGCATGAATGGCCACGAGCACAGTTTCCAACAAATTCATGTTCTGGTCTGTAACATCATGCATTGAATGTATACTCCCCAATTTCTTCAAGCAATTTGGTCTTCAACACACCTACCAGAATGGCACATTAATCTCTGCTCATGACAGCCAAGGATTTTCCTAAGAATAGCTTCAAATTCTTCTACATTCCTATCACAAAGCAGTTCTAAAGATGTACAAACCACATGATCAGATTTATCCCAAACCTAAGCCCTATTCCTCAATATAGTTTTCTATATTAGCTTCTCTCTTTTTTTTAATTTATTTAGTCCAGGCCCCCACTCATGGGATAATGTCTCTTAATATTCAAGGTAGATCCTTCATGATCAGTTAAACATTCTTTGAAAAACACGCATAAACACACCCTGTTAACTATTTACTTTGCTATCCAGAAACTTTATATACTGTCATTGATGATAATTTTTTTGCTTTTATTTCTTGGCTTTGAAAGCTACGTCCAAAAAGGTAATCAATACTTATACCAATATATTGAAGTACTTCTCCTGTAGTTTCCTATACTAGTTTCATAGTTTGGAGTCTTACATAGTCTTTCAACCATTGATGTTGAGTTTTATTCACAGTGAGAGAAAATGTATCCTCAGTCTTCAGTATGTCTATGTAGGTTCCTCCTCACATCATTCATAAAATAAATTTCCTTCTCCAAGGAGAATTAGGTACTCCTCCAAAACTTATGATCTCACTAGCCCCATGAAGTTGGCTGGTATTCCAGTAGTAGACATGGCTTCCTTCTTGTTAAGTGGGGCTTAAGTTCAATTAGAGAACTGTTGGTTGTTGTCAAGATGTGAGTACCATTACTGTACCCTTAGGGTTACCATGCCATATTAGTAGTGATTGTAATTCAAAGCTTCCCTACCTTAGAAGCTTGCATGGCATCTTTATGGTGACATGACAGTTAGTCCTCAGAGAGAAGGCGTTCAGGTTAGATCCAGCTTGGATCTTTGATTCCTGTATCTAAAGTGCATTGTGGCTTCAATAATCAGAATTTATCTTCAACCACAGACAGGCAACAAGAGCAAAAGGAATAGCCTAAAATATTTCGGGAGACACTTGGATTCCTGTGATCAATAATTCAGAAGGTGAATTATCATGTCCCCCCTTGTTTTTCACAGTTCCCCACTTCAAATCACTTGTAAGTTCTTCCTTTCTCTAACCTCCCCCACCATAGTTCCATTTTAACTTAATTTACTGTTTTCTGTTTTTCCTGCAGTATATATGATTATGATTAAAGATTTGGAGTTAGGTGAAAGAGAATATGCAACATTTGTCTTTCTGTGTCTTGGCCACCTCATCCAACATATTCTTTCCTAGTTCCATCCAATTATCTGCAATTTAACTGATTTCATTATTTCAATTTTCTGTGAAGATTAAAAATATCACATAGTGTATATGTACCAAATTTTCCTACTCATTAATCAGTTGAAGGACATTAAGTTGTTTCCACTTTTTAGTTATTATGAACAGGATAGTAATGATTATGACTAAGCAAGTATGTACAAAGTAAGATATAGAATATTTGGTGCACAATGCTGATGAGTGTTATAGTTAAGTAATTTGGTAGATGTATTTCTAGCTTTTTGAGAATTCTACATATTGACTTCCAGAGGAGTGGCTCCACCAGTTTGTAATTCCAAGAGCAAATAAGGATTCCATTTTTACAAAATGCTTTGCAGAATTTGTTGCTTTGTTTATCTCTGCCATTCTGACTGGCATAAGATGACATCTCAAATGGTGTGATTTTCATGTCCTAAATCACTAGGGATGATGAACATATTTTGAGATATTACTTAAATACTTTTATTTCTATTTTTGAGAAATCTCTTTCCAATATATAGAGCTCAATATTTAATTCAACTATTTATTTTCTTGGCCCTTTGTTTTTGGAGTTCTTTATGTATTATGGATATTAATCTTTGTCAAATGCATAGATAGCAAAGACTTTTTCATGTCTGGTGAGTTTTCTTTTCACTCATTTTATTTCTTCCGTTGCAAAGAAGTTTTTAGTTTTATGGGGTTCTGTCAACAGTTAGACTTAGTTTCTGGGGAAATGATGCCTTATTCAAAATGTCTTCTATATAGTGTCCTTTCATGCACTGTATAGGGTATAGATTATGTTTTCTTCTAGCAATTTAGTTTCAGGTTTTACACTTGAATATTGATATATGTGGAGTTATATTTTGTGCCAGGTACAGATCTAATTCCATTCCTTTATATCTGGACATCCAGTTTTCTCAGCACCATTTTTTAAAGAGGTTCTTTACTACAGTGCATGTTTTTGGTACCTTTATCAAGTATTAAAAGGCTGTAGTTGTATGTAGTAATGTTTCAGTATTCTACTTTGTTCCATTGGTCTACATGTCTGTTTTTATTATGATAGCTTTGTAATGTGTCTTGAGATCTGGAATGCTAATCACTCAAACACTGATCTTTTTGCTCAGGATTGTTTTAGCTGTTTGGGGTATTTTGTGGTTCCCCTTGAATTTTACAATAGATTTTTTTCTATCTTTATGAAATATTAGATGGGAGTTTTGAGTTTGTTTGGTCCTTTGTTTTCCAGTTTTTAAGTGCATCATTTAATCTTTTATTTGTGCTGTTTCCAACTTTTTAATGTAGCATTATAAATTTCCCTCTTAAGAATGTATTTAATGTGTCTCAGAAGTGTGCTGTATTGTGCTGCCATTTTTATTGAGTTCTTTAAAATTTTATTTCTGTTTTGATTTCTTTCTTGATCCATTCATCATTCAGTAATTAATTGTCTAATCTCCATGAGTTTGTGTACTCACTAGAGATTTATTTGCTCTCCGGGTTAAGTTTTAATATTATTGTGGTCAGATAAGATACACCATGAAGTTATTTCAATCTTTCCAACTTTGCTGTCCCAATATGTGTCCCAATATGTGGTCTATTGTAGAGATACTTTTGTGTACTGCTAAGTAGAATTTATATTCTTTGGTGTTTGGTTGGACTAGTCCAAATACACCCATTAAGTCCATTTGAATTTATTATTTGAAGTATGAAGTCATTTAATTCTGATGTTTCTCTGTTGGTTTTTGTTGTTGTTGTTGTTGTTTGTTTTTTGTCAAGATGTCTGGTCTTTTGGATAAAGTCGTTTTTGAAATCATCTGCTATTAAAAATCTCTAATACATGAAGAAAAATAATTATTTCAGTTCATAAGCAGGATAGTAGAATATAGGACTAATTAATATATTTAGTGCTAATGGTACTTATAAAAATAACAAATGATTTTTAAAATGTTTTAATGTGAAGCAAATAGCATGTGTATGTATGTGTTTCTTTGTGTGTGAATGTCAAATTCTAGAGATGATTCATCACCCAGCGCCCCCCCCCCCAATGATGTTGAAGTGTTAATGATCTGAAAAATTAGAACATAATAGGTATAAACCATGCATTTTGAAATGTCTTGGATTTACACATATTAGAAATTCATAGCAATGAAAGAATAGAGGGCCATTTAGAAAGTCACTCAAGTCAGTTCAAGAGAGTATTCTTTCCTCAGCAGTCACTTTATAGCTGCTTATCAACAAACTATATAGTCACTGAAACTTGCAAAAGAAGATGTGAATATCAGGAACAACTGCTATTTTTTGCTTCCCATAATTTTATTTATATATTACAGTATTAGAATGTTGTGACTCTAATAACTGCTTTACAAAATTATCCCTTTGCTTCAAGTACAGAAACATTGGGAAAAACATCACCAGTGTGTATACTAATAAGTAATGAGACAGAGAATGAAAACAAAATATTGATATTATTTCCTAGATAAAATTCCTACTTGAATCAGTCTAAAGTGATTTATAAGATTTTTTTACTATACATTTATTTCCTTTGTTCTATATAATATGGATAGATAGATAGATAGATAGATAGATAGATAGATAGATAGATAGACAGACAGATAGATAGATATAACTTGTCTATTTTTCTTGAATGATCATTAGGAATTTGTAAGATTCAAATAATTTGTTCATTTCACAAAATTGGCACATTGTATAAAGGTAATGATAATATGTACTTATTATAGTATTAATCTCTGAAAAATCTGTAGCAATATTTCTTCCCCTGTTTCTGATACTGTTAGGCCTTTTATCTTGAGTTCCATTTCTTTCTACTTTAACACATCATTTTCTTTTGTTTGCTTGCATCACTCTCTTTTTATATTTCCTACATTGTAAACTTATATAACTTATCTGATGTGTTTCTTTTTCTCTGGTATGGACTTTTAAATGTATAAACCCTAGTAAGTTGGTGTGGTGGTTTGAAAGAAAATGGCCTGTGGTGATATTTTGTGTGTGCTCTAACTAATAAAGCTTACCTAGAGATCAGAGTGTGGAGCTAGCCACTAGAGGCCAGGCAGTGTAGGCACACATCTTTAATCCCAGCACTTAGAGGAGGAAACAGGAAGTGATATGGCTGGGTGGAAAGAGGAAGTGATAAGATGGGTGGAGAGAGGAGCTTGGCCCTTACAGTCTGAGGATTCCTAGAGGCAAGATGTCTTTTTAGTAGCTGGCTGCTCTGCTTCTCTGATCTTTCAGCTTTCACCGATATTTGACTCCAGGGCTTTTGTTACTAAGACCAATTAGAATTTGCTCTACAATGGCCCCCATAGAGAGTGGCACTATTAAGAGGTATGGCCTTGTTGGAGTAGGCATGGCCTTGTCAGAGGAAGTTTGTCATTGTGGCAGTGGACTTTGAAGTCTACTCTGCTCAAGCTGCATGCAGTGTGACACACAGTTGCCTCTGCTACCTGTGGATCAAGATGTAGAACTCTCAGCTCCTTCTCCAGCACCATGTTTGCCTATAGGTTGCTGTGTTTCCCACCATGAGGATAATGGACTAAACCTCTGTAAGCCAGCCCCAATTAAATGTTTTTCCTTATAGGAGTTGCCTTGCTCATGGTGTCTCTTCACAACAATAAAACCCTAACTGAGACAGTTGGCCATGCTCCAGTTGAAGACAACACATCCAAGAATATTTGGACAGCACAAATTGGTCTTGCTAGGTTTTAAAAAAGGGGGATGCAAAGTTTGTGAAGCAGGGTGCATCTAGAAAGTGTTAGTTCGGGAAGAAGGGTAAATAACATTGTACAAAACTCTCCAAGAACTAATTTACACACACACACACACACACACATACTATACAATGCTTCTGCACATCACTCTATTTTGGTAGATTATAATTTTATTGTGTTCAAAATTTCCATAATTTCCTGTTGGTTTCCTTATTATTTATAAACACTTAGAATATGTTATTTATCATAATAGTCAAAGAATTACCAGATTAAAAAAAAAAACTATAGTGTGTTTTTATGTGTATGAGTGCATGTGAGAATGTGTATGAGCATGCATACAGTGGTATGCATACACAGTATGTATTTGGAGGTCAGAGTACAGTTTTGTGCAGTCACTTCGTTTCCAAGAATTAAAACTAGATTGTCAGGCTTGCATGGCCAGCACCTTTCTGAGCTGGCCCCAGGGTTTTTTGGTGGGAGGGGAGTTCTTTTTAAGCAACTCCTATATAATTCTACCTGGCCTTGAAGGTGCTCTCCCTGCCTCAGCCTCTTGGTTTACAAGTGTGATCATTTTTTATAGACTATAATAAATGTTCATTAGAAATTCTAGAGATAGGATGAAAAAATGCATACATGGTCTTTTGTATTATGGGTAAATATACATATATATGTATATACATTTTATTTGAATATATATATATATTTGTATTACTTAATAAATTATTTAACATAGCTCTCCTGAAATTTTATAAAACCTCAATGTAAATTTTACTAAGCAAAATTTTGTACTAGTTTGAGGTGAGAATGTACAATGTAGATGACATCATAGCATAAAGAAAGGTTAAAAATCAAAGGCCAAATACATAAAATCATCTAAAATTTTGACATAAAGGCAAGAAAACTTCTCTTATAATTAGGTCATAGTTGGAAATGAGGAAGGAGGACTGGAGTATGCATATGAGTTCACACTGCATTCCTAATGGCTCTTTGGAAATAATAACTAGGTTTGAAAGGAAACTCAATAATTTATCTCTAGAAGTACAAAACTAATGAACATTTCATGCATAAGCTAAGTGATTTTATGCTCCTGTTATAAGTTCTGTTTTCATGTTCTTACTTTAATTAAATGAAAGGGTTAGATAATTAAGACATCAAAATAAGTAGTAAATTATTTATTTTTAAAGTGGATTATTATTGTGTGCTTGCATGTGTGTATGATATATGTGCATAGATGTGCACATTGCAGTACATATTTGAAGCTAAGAGGTCAGTTTTGTAGAACTGGTTCTCTTCTCACTTTCATGCGGATTTAAAGTATTGAACTCAGGTAGACAAGCTTGTGTTAAGTACCTTTACCAACTAAGCCATTTCACTGTTTCTAAATTATATCTTAAAAAGATTCAACCCATAGTGATTGACAAGAGAAATAAGACATCTCCTCAAGGAAATTTTTTTTGCAACAAGCATATTTTGAGGCTCACTGAATCATTTCAACAAGATGTTATTATAGTTTATACCTCATATGTTTTTAATGATGCATACTAATTTCCTCTTTTTGAGTAGAAGCATCATTTCTCTTCATGGATACATTACTTCACACATATTGATATATCTGATTCAGTTACCATATTTCAAATGCATATCCTTAGCTAAAGATTATGTTTCCTTTGAGAGAGAGGCATTATGCATACTTTACCTTATATATCAAACACTTCTGTAACTTATAGCTCACATATTACATATTTAACATAATATAATGCATTTACAGAGAAAATTATTAATCAGTTGTTTGTAAAAGATCATTGATTCATAATTTTATCTTTACATGCACTTGGCATTTAGAAGGGACTAATATATTTTGTCAAAATTTAGTCGATATTTGTGTATATTTTTATGCATTTATTTTTAGATTAAAGCAAAGGAATTTATTTATTTATTTATTTATTTATTTTTGTTGCAGTGCTAATTATCAAATCAAGTGCCTCAGACGCAATATAAAAATGGTCTGTTACTGAGATGCATTCCTAACCAAGTGCCAGGGACTGCTAGTGTAATGTATCTATGAAAGTGAAGATGATATTGAGGAAGCAACCTCCAAATTCAGTGTAAAGTTTTATCCTTGTACCATTAGTAGTAAACAAAATTCAACAGTTATCTGCATATGATGTCAAACAAGCTTCTTGCCATTGCTGAAATTGCATAGTTGCTATAGACATTTGGGGTTTACTTTTATAGCACATAGAAATGGGATCTTGACAGTATCTCCTTGTGGATTTTTCCAGAAGAGGCATGGTTGACTGAGGTGATAATTTTGACTTGATATAGAGTATGTGAAGATGGAATACCAACACAAAGAGCAATAATATTGTGTCAAACATGCCTCTAGCA
Source organism: Peromyscus melanophrys (assembly GCA_902168415.1). Classification (NCBI taxonomy): domain Eukaryota; kingdom Metazoa; phylum Chordata; class Mammalia; order Rodentia; family Cricetidae; genus Peromyscus; species Peromyscus melanophrys. The sequence continues at coordinate 32,641 of CABHPR010124277.1, read as the reverse complement.
GACAAGAGTTAGCCAAGAGAAGCTGCCCAAGGAGGATTACACACAGGAGTAACAGAAATTGTAAAAATATTGAATATCCATGTCTGATCCAATGTTTTGATAAAGGACAGGAACCAAGGCTAAAGCCTACAGCTCCTGGGCTGAAGCAAACAACAGCACTAAATCAGCAGAGATCTATGACCAGAGCATCCCTGTCTGCCAGAAGCAGAGAGAACAGACACTCCCTGATCATCAGGGTCATCTAGCACAGCACTGCATATGTTAGCAGCATGTGGACCCCAGAATAGACCTGGATATCCAGTGTGGTTACCAAAGAAGACAGTCTGGAGAGTTGGAAAGTATCTTCATAGAGTTGTAAAAGAAGGCTGTGCCTCTTATGAGAAAGAAGGTTGCATTCAGAAAAGGCAGCCAAAGCCTTCTGGATGGGAATTGGGAGAGGCAGAGAAGAAACCGAAAGCCTCCCTTTTGATGAAGAACACTAAGTAATTACTGCTGGGTTTTGACTAGTAATGATGCCAGTGCTGAGATACTTACCTTTCTAACCCAGTTCCATTTTGGTAAGATTCCCATGACTGGAGGTCACATGACTCATCATTTCTAGGCTTTCCTTAATGATAGCTTGTAAGAAGCAGTAAAAGGTATATCTTTCCTTCTGGCATAAGTGAGTGAGGAGTACAAAGATGGTAATGAGTGACAGTTCTTCAAATATTTGTTCCTTTTATTGAAGATAGATTTTTCTCTTACATAATATATCCTGATTATGGTTTCCCCCCCCTCTGTTCTGTCAAGTTCCTACTCACATCCCCTACTACCCGGATGCATTCCATTTCTGTCTCTCATTAGAAAATAAGCATGGATCTGAAGATAATAATAAAATAAAATAAAACAAAAACAAACACATTGCAACTGGACAAAATAAACAGAGGAAAAGAGCCTTGTCACACAAAAGACACAAGAAACACATATAGACAAAGCGACCCACTTGTTCACAAACTCAGGAATCCCATAAAAACACTAAACTGGAAGCCATAAAATATATATGCAAAGGACCTGTAGGGTAAAAAGAGAGAAGAAGACTATATAAATAAGTAAAATAAATAATGAAAAAAATTTTAAGGAAAATTCCTGACATGACATTATAGGACAGGGAACCAACCTCTCATGATGTAACTGAGTTCATTTTCTGTTGGCCATCTATTGCTGGGCATGCAGCCTACCCTGAAAATTAGTTTGTTTCCACATTGACACTCCCTTGGAGAAACCTAAATGACCATTACCAAGTAGTTATCAATTGCACATTGCTTCTGGCTTAGGAATGAGGGCATGTATCCACTTCTTCATTCAGCTCTATGATCCGACCTGGTGCAGCAATACTGTGCAAGCCCTGTGCCTACTGCCTCAGCCTCTTTGAGTTCATATGAGGATTGAACATGTCAACTTAGAGGGCTGTGTTTTCTTAGTGACCTCCTTATCTTCTGGTTCTTACACTCTTTACCTCCTCCTGTGCCTCAGGGTTCCCTGAGCCATGAGGGGAGGGATTTAATAGAAACATCCCATTTAGGGCTGACTGTTACAATGTCTCTCTGTGTGTATTGCCTGGCTGTAGATCTCTGTATTTGTTCCCATCTTCTGCACAAGGAAATTTCTCTGATAATGGGTGAACAAGGTATTGATCTATGAGTGTAACAGAATGTCACAAGGGTCTTTTTACTGCTACTTTTTTTTTCAGAACAGTACTATTTAGTTTTGCTCTAGGTCTCTGGAGTATCTAGTCTCATGTTCTTGGTCACCCAAACAGTATCGGGGTGAGTTGATCTCATGGAGTAGACCTTAAATCTAATCAGTTATTGGTTGGTTGCTTCCATAAGCTTTGTGCTACCATTGCTGTAGCATATCTTGCAGGCAGTACACTGCTGTAGATAAAGGGTTTGTGGTTGGTTTGATGTTTACATTTCTCTTTTAAGAGTGTACAGATCACATTCTTGTACCAAAGACATTGGAATGTAGGGGTGAAGGCTCCAGGTAGGCACTTACTTGACATCTCAATTTTTAATAAGTTGTGTAGATGTTGTCTTTAGCAATGGGGCCTTGTTATTAGTTTGTGAAGAGCATCCTACAGTCTTGGCAACATCTTGGGTTGTTTGGGGATTCCCATGGATCTCTTTGATCAGCAACTTCATTAGCTGTGACCCATACTGGGTAGTAGACACTTCATTTCATGACAAGAGACGGCCATTTGGGGCTCAGTCTCTCCCATTATTAGGTGATATCATTTAGATGTCTTTCCCCATATTCACTCCTCTATCTCCCTTTGCTCTCTAATTGATCCTCCCATATCAGTCTCTCTCCCCATCCATCCATCCATCCATCCATCCATCCATCCATCCATCCATCAATCCATCCAATCATCCATCCATCCATCTATCCATCCATCCATAGTTATCTATTCTATTGGCCTTCCATATGTGTGTGTGTGTGTGTGTGTGTGTGTGTGTGTGTGTGTGTGTGTGTGTGTAACCCCCAGTCCCTTACACTATACCTAACCTATGTGGTTCTAGGGATTGTAGCTTGGTCATCATTGACTTAACAGCTAATATCCACATGCAGACAAATACATACCATCTTTGTATCTCTGAGTGTGAATTATCCCATCCAGGATCTTTTTTTCTGGTTCCATTCATTTACCTGTGAATTTCACAATTTCATTTTTTTATGGCTGAGTAATATTTCATTGTGTAAATGCACTATATTTTCTTTATCTGTCCTTCTGCTTAGGGACATCTAGGTTGCTTTCAATTTCTGGCTATTATGAATAGAGCAAAAATGAACATGGTTGAACAAACATCCTTGTGATAGGATGAAGCATCTCATCTTTTGGCTATATGCCCATGAGTGGTATAGTTGGATCTTGAAGTAGATTGATTCCCAGCATCCTGAGGAGTCACTAGATTGATTTTACAGTGGCTATGTAAGTTTGCACTCCAACCAGCAATGAATGAGTGTTCCCCTTACTCCACATTCTCGATTACATGAGCCAGTCTGTGTTCTATTGATCTTATCCATTTTGATGAGTGTAAAATAAAATCTCAAAGTAGGTTTGATTTGCATTCCCCTGCTGGCTAAAGATGTTGGAAACTTCTTTACATGTTCCTTGGTAACTTGAGTTTCCTCTTTTTAGAATTATCTTTTTAGATCTTTACCCCATTTTAATTGGGTTGTTCATTTTCTCAATATCTAGTTTTTAGAGCTCTTTATATATTTTAGCTATTAGTCCTCTATTGGATATATAGTTGGTAATACTATTTTCCCATTCTGTACACTGCCGTTTCATCCTGTTCATTGATTCCTTTGCCGTGCTAACGTTTCTCCATTTCTTGAGGTCTGGTTTATTGGTGATCTTAGTGTCTGTGTTAATGGTTTCCTGTTCATAAAGTTTTTTTACTATGCCAATGAGTTCAAGAGTATTTCCCATTTTCTCTTCTATCAGGTTCAATGTATCTGATTTTGTGTTGATATCTTTGATCTATTTGGAGTTGAATTTTGTGCAGGGTGATAAGTATGGATCTATTTGTATTCTTCTTCATGCAGCTGTCCAGTTTGGTGTGGTGGTATACACTTTTAGAGGCAGGTGAGTTGGAAGACAGCCTGATCTGTGGTGCCATGCTTTATACCATGAAAGCAAGGCAGCCCACCCACCCCCCTGCTTTCCCTCTATTGGGAAGCCAGAGATTATGTTGATAACAGCAACACTGAGTGAAGGATCAGGATGTGAGATGTTAGGCACAAAATTTCTGAAGCTCTGCAGTTTTCTCCCAGGACTGTTGGTTACTATGTGGTTTTACAGGCTCAGTCCTGAAGTAAAACCCTTTGTCTTTTATCCTATGCCGTGTGACAGTGGATCAGTCTCAGATGAACTCATTGGCAAAAGGATAATTAATGGAAGAGAGGAAAATACAGCAAATAAAACCACTTACATCTAGCTTCAAAGAGAAACTAAATGGAAGAGATTAGACCTTCACCTTAAACAATTCACCAGTAACAAAAATACATGAAATAGTTGTTTTCAGATATTGGGCACCAGAAAGCAAAGGAGTCAGACACTGACAGTTGGAAATAGACATTAATATAATTGTCCTATTTACTTCCTAGAGGCAAACTTACAGCAATACCTTAGAAGGGTGATGCAAACAGGGGGCAGCCATGAAAGAGAGAGAACAGAGATGGGAGTTGAGAGTTGAGAGCAGGTGCGAAGGCTCAGTTACATAAGGTAGTTTGAAAAAGGTCACAAAAAAATCATATTCTAGAGGTGATAAAGTAACCATCCACTAAAGACTGCTCTGAGCACACATAAAAGCAAGCTTTGAAAGGATCAATTCAATTTCAAATAACAGTAAAGTGACAGAACCCTATGTTCTTTAAAGGGGCACAACAAAATTCCACATGTAACAACATAAAGTCAGGAAATTTTTATAGAAAAGAATGATGAGGCATAGCTGTACATGTGGACCAAACAACAGAATCATTGTCAATATCCTTAAATCTCCTCCAGCAACATAAGAAAACTCAAAGGGAGAAGTAAATGCTTCACTAATATCTTAGCCATATTGTAAGAGAGAAAAAAACCTAAGGTATAAAATGTGGTTGAAAACAGAAAGAAAAAAAAACACTAATTACAGCATGAAATCCCCCACATTCCTGAGATTATCCTACCAAGGCAATATGGAAAACAAACTATGCCACCATTGGGGATGTAGGGATGGGCTCTTTTTCCTCTGTCAATTAAGGAGTTAAAATATAGGAAAGAAGTGTTAGCAAAAGTCTCAGGGAGTCCCAGCTCAATCATCATATAATACTGGGAAAATTGGGACCCCTCTTCAAGTTGCAAGTCTCATCAATAAAAGAATTTATGAGCAGACAGAAACAGAATTAAAGGCAAAGAATAGACTCCAACTTCTGTCTGAAGTTTCATGACAATTTATTAGACTTTAAAAGGAAAACCAAAGAGCAAGCAAGCTGTAAGTCTCACAACAGCCCAGGGGAATGACAAAGATAAGCTGCCAAGAAGGTCAGCCACAGCAGGGAGGAGGGGTTTAGAAACAAAGCAAGAAAGCCCAAAGCATGAATTAGGATGTTTAAAATCATATGCAGGCTCTAGCCAGAATCTGCAAAACAAGGCCAAAAGGAAGAAAAGAAACAATCATGACCTTTGGAGTCAGGGCTCAGAGAGGCAAGCAGACCCTACAGAACCACCTGGTAGCTCAGCTTGTAGGGGCTGAAGTAGGGCACAGTGATTCTGAGGAGGAAAAGGTGTATTAGCATAGGGTTAGAGTGATGTCCTAGATAAATCCCCAACCTGCACCACTGGCTTGATCCATAAGAGAGGAGACAAGTGCTTGTCTTCACATAGAGGTAGATTCTATTCCTTACATCTAAGAAATGCAGGCAGTTATTTTCTAAACTTCTAAATGTCTAGTCAAAGCTTAACGTAAGTGTCAGCTTCAAATGAGACATAGATATTACTCCCTCCGCTCCTCAGGGCTAAGGGAACACTTAAGAAGGGGTGGCATAAAGATTGAAAGAGCCACATGCTGATAAGGACCGCTGTGTAGTGTCTTCTGTATGTAACAGAACCACTCTACTTACAAACTCACAGTGACTATGGCTGTCTGCATAAGACCAGTGCAAGGTTAAGCCAGTCTACATTCCATTATAGATGGGGAATGGGTTTCACAATGCACCCTCCCCTGGATGAAAGCCACTGGAAGCTGCTGGCTGCTGGCGGGAGGTCAGTTTTCCTAGCAGTATGATTTATTGTAGGTAGGCCCTGCTCCAGGGAATGAGTCTAATAATTATTTTATAAAGAACATGATGGGAAATTGAGAACTGTGTTGGGTTTCTGTGAGAAGATGAAGCATGGTGAGTATGATCAAAATATATTGTACTTGTGTGTTAAACTTTCAAAAAATTAAAAATAAACACCAGGATAGGAACTGACACTTTTAGACAGTTGGGTGCTAGGAGCTTGTAGGAAGCTAAATAAGAACTCACCCATGTGCTGATTATAGTACACCCCAACTCCATAGGGTTTGAAGCTTCTGCAGTGAGGATTGTTCCAAAACTTGCCATATATATCTCTTCATCTGTAGGCCCCATGCTACAAAAATAAACTTGAATATTGTAAAAATATAAGCTCTCAGTACATCAGTATAAAATGCAGTCTCTTAGAATGATAAGTAGGAAGATAAGTAGTAAAACATGCATTATCTCAAAGATAATTTTTATATACTAAAGCAACAAAAACTCTGAACTGTCAATTTTGTTCCCATAATATTAAAATATTACATTTCTGTTTAAATTTTAGAAAATTCCATATAATGATGAACTTCTTAAGTCAATATACACAGCTATTATCTATCAGTAAATTATAAAATTGGTTCTCTTGGAATCAACAAATGGAAATATGTCATCTGAATATTCAAAACAACGATGACAGCTCTGATATGTGGCATTATGTTCCCTTCTGTAAAACTGTCAGATATGCAATCAATTAAGACACATGTCAGAAGTGCCTGTCTATTATCATAATGGAGAAATTTCCTTTAATTCACACAGTCACTCATTTACTGGAATTCTGACATTTCATAGAAATATTCATGCAAAAATTATATGTCCTAATTAACATTTGCCTTTCCAACCACACAGAGATTTCCAACCATTCAGAACTTTCATCACTACTTTCCATGTGTTTATGAATTTCACAAATGACTAAATGATATTTCCATTCAAACTGGAAAGTCATGTTGTGTAATACTTAATTGGACAAGCAGAAAACTGGGTTTAAGCATTATATGACAAGGAAGGCCATCCTTACTGATCACTCTAATGATTATATTTTATTCCTATCAACTCACATGTAGAAAATATTTATAAATAAAGTGTAATGTGTTTGCTTAGAATCTTTGCTCACTAAGGAAAAATCTTTGCTTTTTCTTAATGGACCATCTTTTGGTTATCACATTTTGTATAAGACTCATAGATAAAAAGGGTTAAAATATCATCTGGGATGGCATGCCAATACTGTACAAGCTAATTTATGTAAAAAATACTTGTAGGTTAAATAGAAAGCTCAGTAGGATTAAAATAAGTACAAGCAATTCAAAACATAATTTTAGTTTCAAATCCAAAAACTATTTGAAACGTGAGTGAAGGTTATTTAGTTCTGCATGATAAAATTGAAACTTAATAAATATTCACAAGGATACCAATGCAATCAGATGACAATTTTATTAAAAAGACATGAGAAGTGTATCAACAAATAATTAGTAATACTAATATTAATAATATTTAACATTTTGGTATTGGCCTGGTTTTGAAAGTTTTTGTAAAGACTGATAGATAGCTTGGTTTTATGTGTATGTGTGTTTTCCTGTTTAAGTTTATGTGCACCATGCATGTGAGGGAGTCCATGAAAGCCAGGTAAGGGCTTTGGGTCCTCTAGAACTGAGGTACAGGGTATGGTCCAACTTAAGGGGCCATATAAGCTTTGAACTGAACCTGGGTCTTTGACAAGTGTAGTAAGCACTCTTTCTTATCTCCTGGGCCATCTCTCAAACCTCTATGTTTTTTAAAGTTTTGTATTGAGTGTCAGGAAGGAGGAATAGCTTAATAACAGAAAAATATGATCTTTCAAACAAATTGTGGTAAATATTTCTTATCACAATTAAAGATACATAGACTAGTCTTTTCCTAAGAAATTATATATTTAAAGTTGGCATTTCTACAATTATTTTTTATCTAAATTATAATGGTAGATAAAAAGTTCATATCTCCTATAAAATTTTACTATATAGTTTCATATATTCTCTCAGGGGTGGACTCTAGTTTGCAAAGGGTTGGAATCTTATTAAAATGCAAATGGTAAGTCATACAATCATCAGTAACTAGATTTTTTCCTACCTTGTGGAAAAGCTCACAAATGAACATGAGCATGTGCTCCTTATGGAGTCCACAGAAACTAACATCATTAAGGCATCTCTTCTGTAGATATTCTTTTATGCCTGTGAAGATGTGATGTGTTTAACTTGGTGAAATATATGGAAATTTCTCTCCTGTGTGCTTTCTCTACTGTAGATGAATACTTACACTGTAGATGAAGCCCTGGCAATGTATGGTAGGTTACTGTGTTTTCTTTACTTTGTAGCTATTTTCAGTGATGAGATTGAATTTTTGAGACAAACATTACACAGAGGAGAAATTTGGAGGCTTCCATTTCTCTGTTGTTGTTTGCTTGTTTTTGTTTCATTATTTTTATGTGTGATCCGCTGCTATTTCTATTAGGCACATTTTCAGGCCACTTAGTCATAGGTTTGCTATTCTATAGTTTCATACATGGGTACAGTGAGTGAAGGACCTGAATGCAACAGGAAGTGGAGACTTTTCCTTGCACTCTTTAACCTACTTTTTTACTGTTCATTTAAAACTATTCTTTCTTGGGTAATTCCTTTGCTGTGATGCTCCCAATTAGAAAATTTCATTTTCTTTCAAAGTAAATCTAATTAATTGACTAAATTGTGTGACTTAAGAGCTCAACAGGACACCCTTCCATGGGATTTCTATGTTCAGTTCTTTGTTCTTTTTTTTAAAATAACTTTGCATTTTTCACTTTCAGAAATCTCTGCTTTTGTTCTAGAATCCTGAATACTCTCTTTGACGGGTTGCTATGTGCTGATTTTCTCATGTGTATAACCCACTTTTATGAAGTTTCTAAGAAAAATAATTTTGTATTTTCTATATATAATGTTACTTATTTAGATACCATTAAAATGTACCATATCTTATGCAACATCTTTAATTGATGTTGCTGCTTTTCCAGAGGCTCACATGGGCAATATTTGAATATTTCCAGATAAATACAGCAGTAGTAGAACTTTTTCTTTTAATTTGGAGAACAATTGGTATTGGTTGTTGTATTAAGGCAACTCCACATAGTTAAAAGGGAGGCTTATTTTGTGGGGTAACTTACAAGTAAAGGGATAGGTTACAGGGATCGGGAAAGGTGTAGCACAGTCCAGGGTGTTCTCTGGAAAACTACTCAATCTACCTCCAGCGTCCAGGATCCAGGAACCAAGAGAGCTGGCACATCCACATCTCAGGTCTGAAGGGCTGCTGTCTCGGCCCTACCTTGTAGGCTTGACAGTTACCGAAGCCTCAATGGGGGTAGTACTTCCAGGTCAAAGCTGGAACAGCTACCCACTACAGATTGGTTTTGTTTCCTCAGTTGTAGAACATCATACTTTTGTGAGGTAAAGAATTGCTACAGAGGTGAAGTTACAGTCATGGCTCAATCTCCATGAATAAATACTGCTGTAATTCTGAGTGGCTTAGAAATTAGAGTGTGCTATGATGACAGAGTTATCAGAAGCTCCTCAATTAGGAAAGAAAAATGACCTGTTCCATATACAAAGAATAGTCAAAAATAAATAGATTTTTTTCAAATCTCTAATATGGAGAGTTTGAAAGAAAAATGCTGCTTCCTGAGAGAAAACAGATTTGATTTTGGCTCTTTATGAAAAGTTGTAAGTGATGAGAAGTAGCCCTGTCATGGGCAACATTCCTCAGGAAAGAGTGACTGCTGTTTTACAGAGCCCTCACACCAGTGCCTCTTATTCCCCTACAAGATACTGGTACCAATCCCACAGAATGAAGAAGAGATGACAATTTTTAAAATGATGTCTGTGATTCCCTCGATGTGTAGAGAATATATAAAGTTAGTTGTTGTCATTCACAGTTAATGCCCAGTACTGGTTTGCATTCATGTAAGTCAAATCAAATTTATTTTCAAACCTAATTATTATTTGTGAGGAGATTGTGATAGTATGTTGAGCCTTATCAAGTTGGATGGTTGTTAGTCTTGTACAATGAGAACTATTTTGACAGAAATTGAAAAACAAACAGAATTGTGCCTTGGCTGTACATGTTGAGAGTAATGAAATTCCCTCACATATCTCAGTATTTTGGGGGAATAAAACAGAAAAGGCATATTTACTCCATCCTTACATACTGACACAAACATTCCTAGAATCATGCATGTGATTCAGCACTGAAACTTCGAATCACCAGAGGAAGTCCACAGAACCCTGACAAAACCCATTTCAACTGTAATGGCTTATAGGAGCGGGGCTTCAAGTTGTGGAGCTTTTGGTCTCTGTGAGAAATGATGGCACCTGTGAAGAAAAAAAAAAGCCAGAGGCAGTGACTAGCATACCAGTAATAATGATGTCACTCATGTGAGTTGCCATGCCCCACCCACACTCCTGGACCATTGGCAAAGACAAACTAAATCAGAAATGCTGAGACTACATTGGAAAACCAGTTTTAAAAATTCTATCAGGGGATTCTAAATTAAAACAAGGAGTAACAACCACTCCTCCTTGATTTCTGCCTTCATCATTTAGAGTAGGAAATTATTGTGACTGTTTTCAACAACCTCCTTTGAGCAAAGATGAGATAAAACTCATGAGGTGCAGACTTAGCCTCACTTATAGAAATCAGCTCTGCTCAGGAGTGATGTAAAAATGACCCAGGAGTTGACCCTCGGGCCTAGTTTCAAGTTAGAATTGGAACATTTTACACTGACCACTCTTCCCAAGTGAAGCACCATAGCACAGTCTCAAAACTTGTTATGACAGGAAACTAAAAAAGAACTATTTGAGAAGAATACATCATAAAAATTGTTCAAAATGTCTGAAGTCACAATATAAATTTACGATGTAATTTATACTATATTAGAGAAAAATAAAACGTGGTGAAACATTCCTAAATACCTCTCAAATGCACAGAGGAACAAGATTAATGAAATTCACTGCAGAGCAAGAGTGTATTTTTGCAGTAGATGGGAATGAATACAGAGACCCACAATGGGACAACATGCAGAGAGTAAGAAAATAAGAGCACTGGGCTCTAAGGAACATCTGTATCATCCCCCCTCCCCTCTTCTCAAGGAACATCTAGAAAGAGAAAACAAGGAGGTTGTGAGAGTCAGAGATACTGGACATCTGCAAAGAAGCAGTATTTGCTGGGCATGACAGGTTATCACACAATGAACTCACAGTAGCTGTGACTGCACACATAAGACCTGTATAGATTAAGCCAGACCTAATCCAGTTACGGACGGAGAGTGGCCAGGTCAGTCCTTAGGTGAAGAGTTATTGACAATTGATTGCTTTATGTGGTAGAGGTGACCAAGTTTTGCAGCACTGAGTGAACTGAGTGGATTTAAAAATGAGCACATGGAGTTGAGAGGGAGAACTGGCTTGGGGGTAGGAGATGATATGAAAGAGCGGGAGTCAGAAGGGTTTGATTACAGTAACATAGTACATGCAGATGTGAGATTCTCAAACAGTAAAAACATTTGTAAAAAGATAGCATGGGGTGGGGGTTTGTTGTTTACAGAGTTTTCATCCCCTTCCCTGAGAGGCAGCAAATCTGCCAAATGAAGAGAAGAAAGGACTAATCAACTCTGGAGCAGGGTGTGGGGACAACATAAAACAAAACAAGGAATGGGCGAGGCTAGTTACTGTCACTGGTCTCATTTCCATGAGAGTCTCCAGAGAGATTCAGGATTCTCAGCTTTCCTTTTCATTCTCCTTTTCCAGGACATCCCTTAGGCATTAACACTTTTTTGTTTTTTTGTTTGTTTGTTTGTTTTGTGTTGTTTTTGAGACAGAGTTTCTCTGTGTAGTTTTAGTGCCTGTCCTGGATCTCGCTCTGTAGACCAGGCTGGCCTTGAAATCACAGAGATCTGCCTGCCTCTGCCTCCCTAGTGCTGGGATTAAAGGCATGTGCCACCGCCGCCCAGCTGGCATTAACACTTTTCAATGGACTGGAGATAATTCACTGAAACACCAAAGGTGCCAATCTATTTCAGGGCTATGAGTTTTAAATAGTATCTCCAGCCTTCTAATCTTTTAACATCCTCAAAGTACCTTTGATTACAATTTCTATGTTTATCAATTGTCTTGATACTGAACTTTTTCTTAAGACAGGGACCAAGTTCTCCTGACTCATTCTCTGCTTTTAAACTTTCTAAAAATGGAATGGTCTAGCTTTGGACATTAATCTTTCAGTTTTACTGTAACAATAGCATAGCAATCTAATAAGAACCTTAATGCTAAAGGCCATGAATAGGATTTTCCACAGACAAAAAACCACAACGAAATATTATCCCATGCTCATTAGTGATCACAGAAAAAAAGAATGAAATAAGAAAAGGTACAACTCACAGGACACAGTGATTTGATAAAATTTTTAAAACTTGACCGCTCTCCATGTCAATGATACGGTGAAACAAGTTCTTGCTTTTTCACGCTGACATTTAGATAAGAACAAAGGTGCCAATGTTGAATTCATTACAAGCATTGGGGGAATTCCTTATCTAATACATTAATACCAAAAAGCCACAATAAAGAAACCACTGTACACACTATAGTTCATGGTACCACATTCCATAATAACATAAAGTAGAAAGATCACTAATGTAATGTCCAGCTCAGGCCAAAAGGTGTGAGTGTGTCAGCATAGCCTTAGCCTGGGTGTTGGAGGGAGGCAATCTCTGGCACATCCGAACCATGGTGCAATCACCGAGCAGTGTACTCAGTAGTAAGCCTGGTATTTCAGTATCCCTGTCTGATTGTGGTGAGATGTCAATTCATTATAAACTACAGATGGAAAGGAGGGACTTTGACATCATCAGTAAGACAAGAAAGAAGAGTCTCCCTGTGTCTTCTTAGTGCTCAGAGGGGTGACTTCATGCTTCTGTCTCTGGACACTCTACTTTCCAGAGATTCAGGCACCAGTGGTCACTTGGGCATTTCAGATCAAAGAACCAGCTTCACATTTCATTTCCTTCCCTCAGGCTAATTCTTCTTTCTAAATGTCTCTCCCTTTCTAGAAGACAATTTGAAAAGCTTATCACGCTTTCAGCATTTGACCCAACACAAGCTTTGCTTTCCAACCTTCTCCTGCTGCTTATTTCTAAAGTTTAAGCATTGCTACATTTCTCTCTGTTTTCCTTTGTGCCCCCATAGAGTTGGATATCCATAAATATAAGCTATTTTATTTTATTTGGCTAACTATTAAAGAACTGTCTTTTTTCTACTTGATATTGAACTTTTGGACTGTAGAGATAAATGGCACATGTAGAGTTTGTAGCACACAGAATTTAATGACTATGTTGACTGAAGAATGGTAGCAATTGGATTGTAATCAATAACAACATAGAATATATCATTTTGTCAATAATTACTGTTCTTCTGAAGGACAGATCATAGGAGAAGTGGTGTCCCTAATAGTTTGATCCCTACCTTGGGTAGGAGAAAATAATAGTGTTGGAAATTGGATGCATACATGGCATAGGAGAAGACACAGTGTTGTTGCTCAAAAAGCACATCATCTTATAGCTAAGAAATCCTGCTAAAGATAAATGTGTAAGCCAGGAATAGTCGCAGAGAGCACCACACATGGCAGAGAGCTGGGTGAACGTCTACATGGACAAGAGTGTTTAGGACACCTGTTGCATGCTTTCTCATATGAAGAATCTCAATTGACTGTAGATGTAGTCAACTCACAAGTGTGTACATTCATAGATTGTAATCCTACTGATATGACACATATATACATACTTGTATATGTGTTGTGAAGGAGGGGGAAAGGTAGGCAAGGCACACATGATCAAAGTCCAATGATATATATATGAAAGTATTATAATAGAACCCATTATTATTAAATATTAAGCACATATTAAAATTTTAGTTAAAATATGCAAAAAATTTAGAGAAAGTTGGGTTCTCTGAATTAAAAATTGTCATATTTCTTCTAGATTACCATAGATACCCTGACACATGGCTTAAGAGACAGCATACAGGTGGGACTTTAAATCCCTACTCCCTTTTCTATGAAGTGGCTTAAACAAGTCATCCCTGGATAAGTGTCTCATGTCTTCAGTAAGCTGGGCCATATTTTATGTACATATGCTCCTCTCAGACTTCTGGTTGCTGAGCTCGATCACCAATCTTCAGCCCACCAAATGAGGCCTGCATAGCCTAGCTTCTTCTGAACCAGATCCACAAATGCTCACATAAATATAGTGTTGGTAACCCTGTGCACTTTCTTCTCCGTGTATTTTCCAGTGCTGTGCCTCTGTCTGGGAACTACACCACCCCTTCTTAGATCCAACAACTTCAATTCAACTTTTAGGTTCTCCCAAGGTCCCAGTCTCCAAGAAACAATATGAACCACATGCCCTTTACAAAATATCCAAGGACCCTCATTTCAAACTATATTTGAACCATTTCCTTTTAATATTAATACATTTCTTTAGTTTTTATACAGCTTCTTAATATCTCAAAAAATGCATTGCATTCACTCTATAGGGTTGTTATAATAGTCCTGGAAATAAGGATGCTTGGCATAAATGTTTCTTACATTTCCATAGACCTTTAATACTAAACCAAAGGCCTCACATTACTACCTGTATGTAGGTGGGAGTCCTGAACCTCTTTCAGCTTGGGTTGTTTGTCAGAAACCTGTGCTTTGACTTGTAGCCTTACCAGTGTGGTCACACTCTCCTCTCCCTGGGTGCCTTCATTTCATCTTCCTTCTGTACATGTCTGTTTCTGTTTTCAAATTTCTCCTTTTTGAAGGGATGAAGTTCACACGGGGTAGGAATATATGCCAGTGTCAGAACTTTATTTCTAAGTAAAACCACAGTCTATATAATTGAAAATCTAGATTCCATCCTATATATTTACTTTATTTTAGATGTGATATGACCCCTAAAACTAACCAAATTTGGCTATCACTATCCTAAATACTGTTCTGTGTGAAAAGCAAACCTCAATATTTTAAATGTCTCTGCCTAGTGATTGAATTGAGTTTAGCTTGTTTTCTTCAGCTGCTACATTCTGCAGAAGAACTCTCATGTTGCATACCCTCTTAGTTCTTAAAATTTTATTTTTTTTATGAATCAAAGGTTTTTTTTTCAAAAGAATTTAAAATAGATTGAAGCATCTCATCAGAGGGTGAGTGAAAAATATAAGAAGGCAGTCATACGTGCCACAGACTTGGTTTAGGATATATATTTCATTTATAATCGTGTTTTTGTTCTTTGTCTCCCACACAGAGCGGCAAGGATTACAGTGTTTTGTTTTCAAGTATGCACGGAGTGTCCTCAACTTTGCTAACACATATCAAATGGCTAAAAATATGTGTTCAATGAATAGAATATTTTCGAGTTTTTGAGTGTTGTTATCTTTACCCTGTTAGTGTTCCTTGTAGTTTTGCTTACTGAGATTATATTTTTATTGTACTTGCACATTTACCTATATGCTGTCTCATACTGTTGTAGGATTATTTAATTAAGACCTATAAAATATTTTTTAAAGATTTTGAAATAAGTATATTTCAAAGCAGTAAAAATATCAAAGTAGATTATATACCTATTTGGAAAATGTCACAAAGATAATGACTATTCTATATAATTAATATGCACTGATACAGAATGATAACAAATGGTTGAAAATTGAATGATTAGATCGAGGCAGGAACGAAGCTGTAAAGTCTTCCATCTGCTATTATTGAATGGGCTCTAATCTATGTGATGAAAATAAAAACCAAACCAAGTGTTGAAGCCATGTAATTTTGAGTTAACTCCTTGCTGATTTTGTTTTTTAAATGGGAAAAGAACAAAAGTCCTAAGTGAGGAAAATGCTTTCAATAAGATGCTTAAAGCAAAGAGAATCTGGGGCCTTCCATGCAGTTTAGAGTGGGATCCCACTCAACTTCATTAGAGGGTTGAAACATTCTTCCTAATGACATGGTGATGGTATGAAAGAAGCAGAGGGCAGAGAACTGCAATATTGACCTATCAAATATAAAGTTTTGATAAATACAGACAAAGGACACAGAACCATCCATATTGTTCATCTCAGGTATCCCTGTGGTACGTTGAGCAGCAGCACTCAGGCCTGCAGATGGTGTCTGCTGCCAAACCTGGGGGACACTTACCTAGCAGAGACTGCAGAGCACCCATAGAATTGATCATCAAGGAGAAAGGAGTATGAGGAGCAGAGAAAAGAAAAGAGCCATAATACTTAGAAACACATTAAGTTTTAGGCAAAGGAGGAATTTGGTTGTGAATTAATCTTCAGTGGGTCCATTTTATGAAAATTATCTTGTCATAATTATATCACCAGCAACACTCTTTCTGCAGTAATTTTCCATGTTTCAGAAACATGAGAAACAGATAAAAACTAGTGGGCTTTATCACCTAAGAAAACAAAGGCAGTAAATAAATGGAGACTTTAAAGTCATCTAGGGTACTGCTAGTGCATGCCGGTGACACTTGACCCTCATCCAGCCCCGCTTGAGTTTGTGTTCATTTGGTAGATGTGATTTGTTTTCTGATCATTGACTCTAATAGAGCCAAATCTTTAAGTGCCAGGAAGGAGGGAAATTACTTTTAAGACACTGACTCTTTGCAGAGTCACTTTCACGATTAAATTGAGCGATTTCAATACACACTTTAAAGAAACATATAAAGACTATATAATGCAAAAATTATGCACAGAGTGAATAATAAAAGAAGTGATTGGAGAGATTAAGAGTTAAACAAACCTGCAGAAATCACAGTGTGACAACAAACTCCAGATGGCTGTGAAGTCCCCAGGGTGCTGGAAGAACACCAAAAGGGCAAGTTGCATGCTATCCAACAGATTCTCATCTCAGAAAGCCTGGAAAGAAGGGCAGAAATGTTCCTGAAACCCATGATGTAAGAAAAGGGTTATTCAGAACTCATTGGGATAACTTGGGTGAGTTCATGACTTTTCTCACTGCAGGAATTTCATACCCTAGGGCAGACTCATCCTTTTAAGATTTTTTTCCCCTCTGCATTTAATGCCATTTGTTTCGCATGTAAAATCTAACAAAATTTAGAAATCAACTCTTGCATTTTATGATAATTAACTAATAAAATGTGTATCTAATTAAGGGGTGAGCCCTAGCTTGCCGCTCTGTTGCTGTGATGGCCATCATGACCAGAAGCAATTTAAGGAGGACAGGGTTTATTTTACTTACAGGTTACAGTCTATCATGGAGGGAAGTCAAGGCGGGAAGTCAAGCAGAAACCTGGCGGTAGGAACTGACTGATGCAGAGATCATGAAAGAACTCTGCTGCTTACTGGCTTTTTTCTCCTCACGTCCTTAGCTACCTTTCTTCTACAGCCCAGGCCCATCTGTCCAGGATAATACCACTCAAATTAATCAGCAAACAAACAAATAAAAATGCCCTACAGAGAAATCCAATTCCTCAACTGAATTCTTTCTTCTCAGGTATGTCTAGGTTTGTGTCAAGTTGACAAAAATCATTCCAGTATGCAACATAATAATTTAACTAATGTATGAATACTGCTAGGTGGTTTTTAAAACATGTAAGCTAACTTACACACCCACCACATCATAGAATCATTTTGTATGTGCATTTTCTCTGCAAATATGAAGTATATAAGAGTCCTAACCACAGACACCTTGCCATATGCTAGATTCCCAGAATGTAGCAATACCATAACTGCAAATTTGAACCTCCCACTTCCCAACCCCAGGCAACCACCATTCAATCCCATTGTTCCGTTTTCTCTTTCTGGGAGTTCAGCTGTTTTAGATTCCACTCACAACTGAGGTCATTCAGTACTTATTTCTGTGTTTGGTTTGTTTCACTTTACAGCATAAAAAAATCATTTTTCTAGTCATGTTGTCTTAGGTATGGAGTTTCTTTTTCAAGCCTGAATCGTTTTCTACTGTGTACCTTTCCCACATCTTGTACTCATTCACCCATCAGCAGACACTTGTCTTGCCTCCTTATCTCAGGTATAGAGAACAAAGCTATAACGAACAAGAGCAGAGACGTCTCTGAGGTACCCGTTTCATTTCCACATTCAGAACTGAAGTTGTTAGATCGTGTGGTTGTTACAACTTCAGTTTTGGATGAATTTTCAAGCCATTTTCCAGAACTGTGCCAAGTTTCGTTAACAGCAAACAACTGCTCTGTATTCCCACACCACTTTCAACATTTCTTAGTTCATATTTCCGTAATAGACAGACAGACAAAGTGTTAGTCTCTTGCTATGGTTTTGATTTCCATTTTCTGATATTACTAACAATGAATACTGTTTAATACGCCTGCTGTGCATCTGTCTATGCATACATATACTCATATATTGTGGTGATCATTTAAATTAGGCTATTTTAAATTTTTGTTGATATGTCATGAATTTCTTATTAGGCAGTTGTCCCTTATGAGCTGCATCATCTTCAATCCTGTTCCATAGAGAACCTTCTCATAGTGTGAGCTTTGATTTTTGACAGACAGAGGCTTATAGATTTAACAAATCCATTCTTCATGATCACTTATATGGCCTGTATGCTTTGTTATATTCAAAAACCATTATCAGGCCCAATGTCAAGATGCTTTTACTGTGTTTATCTAAGACTTTTACAAATTAGGTGATATAATCAATGCTTCAATATGAATTTTGGGGCATGATTTAAAATACTCTTCTATGTAATAGTTTTGAATATGTGTATATTTGATCTCACTGGGAAACTCCGAGACTGTATTAATAAAATTAACCTTGGATTAGGGGGTGGAGTCAGTGACTAGTGGACAAAAATTAGCCATAAAGAGTCCAGAGGACCTGGTTACATGGATAGAGAAGCATATAGGAAAGAGTAGGGAGGGACTTAGAGATTCACAGACCTTTTTGGGTTGGAAGAGAAGGAGAGGCATGTTGCTGGAAAATTTCTCTCGAGCTCCCAAGTCCCGCCAGCTCCCAAGTCCCGCCAGCTCCCAAGTCCCACCAGTCCCAGAAACCATTTACAAAATAAACACACAGACGCTTTCATTATTTAAACTGCTTGGCCATTAGCTCAGGCCTATCATTGTCTAGCTCTTACTCTTATATTTAGCCCATTTCTATTAATCTCTACTTTGCCACGTGGCTCGTGGCTTACCGGTACTTTACATCTTCCTTGTTCTGGCCGCGGCTCCAGCCAGTCTCTCTATCCTTCCTTCCTCCTCAATTTTCCTCTCTGTTAGTCCCGCCTATACTTCCTGTCTGGCTATTGGCCAATCAGTGTTTATTGACATATAACGATATCCACAGCAGAGGCACTCTGTTACTGGGTCTCCAGCCAAAAGGGAAGGTCAGTTGTTTGCTTCTCAGCTTCTCTGATCTAGCAGGTTTTCACCCCAATATCTGACTCCCAAGTCTTTATTGGCAAATAGAACAACTTAGATGAAAACAGCATGGTATCATGTTTTTCTAATGTGATTCATAGAAGAGGCAAACTTTTATCAACTGTACATACTTGACATCTTTGTGAAGAATTGTCTGAACTTTATGCATGGCACAAGATCATGTGGTGGCTTCTGAAGCCACCATTTCACCCTGCTGCTGAGACTCCTTGGGTGGTTTATCCCATCAGGTCCCCTTGTGTCCACTCTGAGCCAGCATGACCACACCTGCTTATGCTCCAGTTATAGCTCAGGCTTCAGCCTCTTTCTGCTGTTGCTGCTACATGTCCTAGCCTCAAGTGTCTCACAACCCATCTGCTGCAGATGGGTAATCACAGCAGATTTGTTAAGACACCTGGGAAGTCCAAAGAAAAATATTTCCTGTGTTAAGAATGGAAAATATGACAATGCAGGGAGTTAGTACTCTGTATAGTCCCACAACGGATGGCTTGAAAATGGAAAAAATAAATGGACAGCTGATTTAGCTGGGATTGGTATAATGATGATTATAATTACTATCAGTTTGGTAATTCAAATTTTATCCTTTAAAAAGTGGTTTGATAACTGTGCCAACTATGAAAATTTGACTGATAAGATACAAGCCTTAGAAAGAACTACTAAAGAAAATAAGAAACATACTCAGACACCAACAGAGGAATTTAAACAAGAAATTACCACAACACTGCATGATGAAACTGAAGAGGGACAGCCCAAGGTTATTAGAAAACTAACCTTAGTTTATCCAGATACTATACAAGAACATCCAGCAAATGATAGGAACCCCCAGGATTATGCAAAAGTTAAATGCAAGCCTATAGAAATGTTAGATTTGAGGAGATTTAAGAAAGTGATAATTTCATTTGGTATGCATTCACCCTATGGAAAACAGATGTTAAATTCATGGGCAATTCAGAATAAAATTATCCCCCCAAGACTGGAAAGATTTAACTACAGCAATATTAGAAGCTGGTCCTCAGTTACAATGGAGAACATGGTGGAAAGAGGAAGCTAGGGCCATAGAACAATGAAATATGGCTAGAGGTATTGATATTTCTCAAGACCAGTTTCTCAGTGAAGGCCAATATGCTAATTTGCAAAGAAAGTTTATATTTGAAGAACACATCTTTGTCCTTTACCATTTAGTGGTTTTGAATACTTGGGACAAGGTCAAATAGTCAGGAAAGAGATTTGAGTCATTTACTAAAATTATACAAGGACCAAAAGAAGCCTTCACTGATTTTTTGAAAGGATTGATCTTAGGTGTAAATAGAATAGTATCAGATATAGAAGTCAAACAAATATTAATTAAATCCTTGGCTTTTAAAAATGCTAATTAAGAGTACAAAAGGGTGATTAGGCTTTTAAAGGCAAGATAAGCACCAATAGATGAATGGATTAGTATGGTGATATTTTATTTGTACTGAAATGTGATTTTATTTGTATGTTAATAAATAAAGTTGCCTGGGGATCAGAGCTAATAGCAAGCCACAGCAAGAGCCAGGCGGTGGTGGCACATACTTTTAATTCCGATCACATGACAGGCTGATCTCTGTGTGTTCAAGGATACAGCCAGCATGGAGACACACGCCTTTAATCTCAATACCAACCATAGAAGACCTGGAGGTCTGTATAGACAGGCAGTGATGAGGAGGTCATGTGGTTGGGTTTACAACCAATGAGAAGGCAGAACAGACAGTCAAATAAAGACAGATACACAGGAAGTAGGTCTCTTTCTGAGGGGAAGGACGACAGCAGCAGCGAAGGGTAAGAAAGGCGGTTTTAAGTCTCAGCTCTCAGCTACTGCTCTGACCTCTTGGGCTTTTAACTCTGTATTTGGCTCTGTGTTTCCTATTTAATAAAACAGTTACATCTACAGATTAGAAATACAGCTAATGTTGGATTTCATACTTATGATGTTATTTAGATAGAAAAAGTAAAATAAAACCAAAGGATTATGAGATTAGGGGTAATGGAATAGTCTCTTAATTTTGGATTTCTTCTCTGTCATCCCAGGTGACTCTTCTGTCATAAGACAAAGATTTTAGATTAACATAAACTCCTTATCAAGTTGCCTTTGTAATGGTGCTGATCACAACAAGAGAAGGCAAATGAAAACATAAAGTTAACTAATACAGAGTTTGATACCAGAAAGTGGGAATGTTAGCTCTGATGAGCTTGACCATGTGGTTTTCTTCAGAGGATTGTCAAAGGACTTGTGG
Organism: Peromyscus melanophrys; assembly: GCA_902168415.1. NCBI lineage: Eukaryota > Metazoa > Chordata > Mammalia > Rodentia > Cricetidae > Peromyscus > Peromyscus melanophrys. The sequence goes on along the minus strand of CABHPR010124277.1, from coordinate 11,077 downwards.
ACTTTGGGCTGTAAAATTAATGTGCTTTTCTGTAAGATCTTAAAAGATAAAAAAGCTGAGAGCCATACAGTCAATGGCAGCCTATCTTATGACACTTCAAAAGGAAATAAAGACTATTCTGCCTGGCTATTTGTGTGATATATTTGTATTAAGAATCTGTGGAAGTTATTTACTGGAAAATGGTTAATGACCACTTGAGTCTGAAATATCAGCTGTGATTAAGAAGAGATCAACACACTAAAAAAAAAGTGTTTCCTCAGGATTAGCAAACAGAAACTATGATCCAGGTAGTGGCGAACCTGCATCTCAAGGTGGTAGCTGAACTTGGCAATGTATGAAAATCTCACACATCTTACTGGTTTTGAAGACATGAACGCTGCAGGTTTTAAGGGGAAATAGGGAGAAGCTGAGACTTGGTACAGTGAAAGGACAACAGAGGTCATTGGTGAAGCTACAGCCTGATTGACTTGAGACTCCAGCATACTGGAGATGCCAAGACTCTGGATGTCCTTAACACAGCTGCAAGTGTGGAATCAATCTGGCCTGAACCTATGAGAGAAGTTGTGTATCCTGCAGATGGCAGTGCTGTCGAAGTGAAGCTGCCCAAGCGCTTTGAAGCCTAGAAGATCATAAGTGAGTTCCAGATGTTGAACACTGATCTTTATTCACTCTTGGATTTTGGTTTTGTTTGCTTTTATTGTAACTTTGCTCTGGTCCTTCCCTCTTAGAATAAGAAAGTATAGAACTTATTTTTTTAACTTACTCGAGATCATTTAAGAGACTTTGAACTTTTCAAGAGATCTTGGACTTTAAAAATTGGACTGTGTGTTATATTGTGATACTAACATTAGATCTTGGGGACAAGAAACAAAATGGGGGCAGGTAAGGTTTAAAGTGATTTGTTTGTGTTGAAGTGACAAGGGGTAGAATGCCAGTTTTTGTTAGCTTGATATTATTATCATTGAGATTGTTTTCTTCATTTCCATTATGATAGTTTGCTAGTTTGTAGAAATACCACTGATTCTTATTTTTTGATTTTGTATCTTATAAAGTTTCTGGGACCAGAGAGCTGTCTCAGTAGGTAAAGGTGCTTGCTGCTAAGACTAAGGAACTGAGTGCAATTATTGGGAGTCACATATTCAGAGAGAGTTGTTTTCTGCATATTGTCATCTGACTTCTATATATGTGCTGTGTGCACCTATAAATACCAACTTAAATATACACACACTCATACGGCATAAATAAATGTTAAAATGCTTTTAAGTTTAAAAGGACATGTGCAGGTGTTCGTATTACTTGCAAAATTAAAAATGTGGAATCTATGTTTAATTATTTATGTACAAATCATTTTCACCATCTACAAAATAAATATGTTTAGTGCTCGTTTCTAATTTGGAAGCTTCTATGTTCTTTCTTTTTCACGCTGCTCTACTTATTTACCACCTTAAATAAAAGTGTAAGAGTGGACTTCCTGAATTTGCCCCAATTTTGAAAGAAAATATTTTAGTTTATAATCAAGTATGGTATATGCTTTCAGCTTGTTGCAAATGATCTTTTTAATCCATAGTACATCCCTCCTATACCTAATTTATTGAGACTTTTTATCAGGAAATGTTTCATGTATTATTTTCTTCTGCATCTTTTAGATGCTCTTAAGATTTATTCTCCTTTTTTGTGGTTTCTCAAGACAGGGTTTCTCTGTGTAGCTTTGTTCCTTTCCTGGAACTCACTCTGTAGTGCAGGCTGGCCTCCAACTCACAGAGATCCGCCTGCCTCTGCCTCCCGAGTGCTGGGATTAAAGATGTGCACCACCACTGCCCAGCTTATTATCCATTGTTAATGTGGTAAAAAAATTTGTTTGTTTACGTATGTTGAGCCATCCTTACATCACAAGGTTAACTTCCACTTGGTTATGGGATGCATCTTTTTAATTATCCTGATTGATATAATTTACTAAACTTTTGTTTAAAATTTATGCTAATTAAAAATATTGAGCCATAATTTTTCTAATCTCTCTGTCCTCTGTCTCTCTCATTTTCTTTTTCATATTCTTATTGGGGCTCTTGTAGCCCATGCTAACCCAGAACTCTTAGTAATCCTGCCATAATATCTGGAGTACTGTGATTAAAGGTATGAACAAATATGACATTAGGGCTGGCTTTAAAAACACTTATAAAAACAAATTTGAAAATATTCTCTCTTCTCAGTGTTTTTTGAACAGTTTGGGGAACACTGGGTTCAGTTACTCTTTAAATGCTTGCTAGTGTCTACATGTGCACCCAGCTGGTTGTTGAGGGCTCTTACTAAGATATTATTGATTATACCTCCCACCTCAGGTTTATCATTTTGATCTTTGGATTTTCTGTCTTTAATAGATGGTATCTTTCTACTAATTATTTATTTCTTCTAGTTTACCCACTTTGTTGACAAATACTTTTCATGAATTGTTATAGTTCATTTGTATTTCTCTGTTGTAGTGATTCTTCTTTCATTTGTCAATGTATTGATTTGAGCATCAATTTAATCATTTAATAAAACTAACTTTGAGCAGAAATGTCTCAAGTATTTCTGCTGAAATCTTTCTCACTAGCTTCTGCTTTGTCTTGTGTTTCTTTTATGTAACTTTTTGAGATGTGAAATCAGATTATTTGAGATCATTTCTGTTTTTATTGTCATAGACATTTATTGCTATGAACCTCATTTTCAGAGTGCTTTTGATTGTATCTATTTTATGCAAACCACCTGATATATACTTATTTTTACTATTTTTGTCTTCAAATGTTATACCAGCATTTGAAAATGATTCACTCATTACCAGAAAGTATTAGAGTAATCTGGAGCTGACTATATATTCACCTTTACAACGTTGTATTTTTATGTTAACACTTTGTGCCTATTCATTGTAACCAAATAAGTACATCTACAGGGTAAGTCTAATGGTGACAGACTTCTTAAGATTCATTTTAATTGAAGGCCATATGTTTCCTTCATTCATTTAGACTATGTTTACTGTGCATAGAGTGGTTGGCAGCTGCTTCTCATTCAACACTTTAGAAATTTCTTCCTATCCCTTCTGGCTTGGAGGCTTCTGCTAAAAGTTCTAAGTTTGACTGTTAATTTATGTGGATGTTCCTTCCCTATGAGCATTCTTTTCCATGTTTACAAAGGGGTCTCAGTCTTTCACTTTTGACAACTCGACAGCCATATACCCTCTAATATGTCCCTGTGCTTGGGTTCACATGAAATCTTTGCAGTTTTGTTATCTAAATAGTCTTTGCGAGGCTTTACTTGTTGTCTTCGCATATATCTTTTAGCCATTTTAAATCTTGATATATGGGTGGTCAATAGAATAATATTCAATATGTGATGGAAAATATTATAGTGAAGTGCATATTTTAAATAATTCTTAAAACCCCTTCTGCAGTACTTATTACCTATTGCAAACTGAGATGTGGATTTACCTAAAATTATTTGTCTGTTCCAGTCAGCAAAATGATATTGAAATAGTCAGTTAATATGTGTTGGATTGCACAAGCTGTATATGATGATATTAAATGGATACAAATCACCAACTGCTTTAAACTTTTGAGTGTTTTAGAAACTCAAAAAATATACTATTATTTAAAATATTAGGCTGGCAAGATTGCTCATCAGGAACCTGTCTTGTTTCCAAGGCTGAGGATCTAAGTTTGATCCCTAGAATACACATGTGGAAAGAGAGAACTGAATTCCACAAGTTTTCACATAAACACCAAAACATCCTTATTGATCTCCAATCTATGTACATCCACATTGACATGTGAACACATACACACATACACTCTCACACACATATAAAATAAATAAATGGAATATAGAATAGATACTGAGATAGGGATATACCTGAGTAGATAAAGAGCTTTCCAAGAAGCATGAGATCCTGAATTCGAATCCCAGTTTCCCATATTACATCTGGGAACAACGGCATGCATCTACGATCCTATGTCTGGGAAGAAGAGTAAAGACAAGAGGATCCCTAGAGCTCACTGGCCAGCTAGCTCAGTCAAATCAATGAGTTATATGCTGCAAGAAAGGCACTGTCTCAAAGAACAAGGTGGATGGATACAATATTGACATTTGGCCTCTACATGTGCCATATATGCACATATATGAGTGTGTATACACATGCACAATACACACACACATATACACACAAAAAACACAAATATTCTCACAAGAATCCATGCTTCTGGCTTTATACTGTGATCTTCCAAGTTTTAGAATTATTTTGTGTGACACATCTTATATTGTGGTGATGGTGCTTTGCATTTTCCCTCTCTTTAAGGGAGGGAGGAAAAGAACACTCAGCATGGCCCTATTGAGCACACAAAATTAACACATGAGTTCTACTGAATTCATAAGGAAAGATCTTGTTGACATAACTGTATTAATTTGTATATATTATATATATTATGAGGTGTATTCTGGAGTTGGTTAAAGGAGATGGTGTTATTACATCTCTCTTTCTCATTCATTCCTTATCAGATAACTAAAAAAAGATAAAACAGAAGAATTTTATCCTGCCTACAGCAGAGAACAGCTGGCTTCTGAGCAAACAGTACCTGTAGAATGCTTGATGTCATGCGATTCAAAGACTTCTTTGGAATTTGGATTGAGTGCTGATGGAGCTATTTATTCTCTATCCAAGCTGACAACTAAAAGCTAATATTTTCTCTGGGGAAAAATACATCCTTAAGAAAAAAAAGTCACATGCTTAATAGTGAATTATATTTCAATAAAATAAGGGCTCATTCTCTTCAAATTTTAGCAACAGAAATAAAAGAAAGATAAGATGTCATAAAGTATATATTGTGATATTTGCTACAGTGGTACAAGGTAAACTGCATGCTATCACAAAACAAAATCCAATTTCCTGCCTGCCGCCTTCAATTCTGACTTGACAAGTGCTCAATCCCTTACTATTTCAGCTTTCCTCATTATTATTTTCTAGTATGTACTGTAGATGTAACCAACCGTCTTATAAATAAGAAACACAGAACCAATGCAAAGAAGAAAGCCAAGAGGTCAGAGCTAAGAGCTAAAACCTTACCCTTCCTCCTGCAGTGGTCCTACCTCTCCGAAGGAGCCCTACTTCCTGTGTTAAAGTCTTTATATAGTCTCTGTTCTGCCTTCTCATTGGTTGTAAACCCAACCACAGGACTGCCTCATCACGGCCTGTTTGTATAGACCTCCAGGTGTTCTATGGTTGGTATTGAGATTAAAGGCATGTGTATCCAATGCTGACTGTATCCCTGAACACACAGAGACTTACCTAGCTTTGTCTACCAAGTGCTGTGATCACAAGCGTATACCACCACTGCCCTGCTTTCCTATGGCTTGCTAATAGCTCTGACCCCCAGGCAACTTTATTTATTAACATACAATTAACATTTTGGTACAAAAGAAAAATATCACCATAATGTACTGTAATGCCTCCTTGGAGCAAATAAAACAATCTTTCTATTTAATCTACAGAAAATGTTCATGTATATTTGCTTTTACTAGGTGCAAACACAAAAAAAGCCATTTCTATCATTAAAGATCTCCCTGGCAGTCCTGAATTTATTGTTCAGTTTTAGAACAATTGATTACTTTTCCATTTGTATGAAAAGAAACTATGTTCATCACAACTATTTTATATATTATAATGTATATATCTAAAAAATTCATTTAAACTATTTTGTCACGTTAAATAATAATCTCCTCAAATAATTTAATACTACAGGATAGTAAATCTTGAGCTGTTAGATATTTTTGTTAGTTTCATTTTTTATTTGTTTCTTTTTTGTTTGTGTGTCTGTGTTTGTGGTTTTTTTTTTAGAAAGGGTTTTTCTTTGTAAACAAGAATAATTTATTTAATTTATTTACATCTCGATCACAGATTCCTATCCTTCTTCTCCTCCCAGCCCCTCCCCTACTTCCCCTCTGCGCCACGCCACTCCCTACCCCCATCCTCTTCTCCTACATTTCTATTCAGAAATGGACAGGACTCTCATGGATATCAACAAAACATGACATATCAAGTTGTAGTAAGACTAAGTACCTTCCCTTGTATTAAGGCTGGGCAAGATAACCCAGTATGAAGAACAGGGTCCCAAAAGCCAGCAAAGGAGTCAAAGACAGACCTTGCTCCCACTCTTAGGAGTCCCACAAGAAGACCAAGCTATACAACTATCACATATTTTCAGAAGGTCTAGGTCAATCCCAAGCAGGCTCCTTAGTAGTTGGTTCAGTCTCTATGAGCTCTTATGAGGCAAATCAGTTGATTCTGTGGGGTTGTTTGTTTGTTTGTTGGTTTTTTGTGATGTCCTTGACCCCTCTGACTCCTACAATCCTTCCTCCCTCTCTTCAGCAGAATTTCCCAAGCTCGGCCTGATGTTTGGCCTTGGGTCTCTGTATCTGTTTCCATCAGTTGCTGCATGAAGCTTCTCTGATGACAGTCGGGCCAGGCACCAGTCTCTGAGTACAGCAGAATATCATTAGTCATCATTATATTGACTTTTTTTTTTTAACCCCATTGTGTTTGGTTCTATCTTAGGTGTCTAGACCATCCAGCTTCTGGGTCCTGGCACTCCAGGCAGTGTCAGTGGTGGGCTTACTCTCAAGACATGGGTCTGAGGCTAGAACAGTCCTTGGTTGGCCACTTCCATAATCTCTGTGCCACCTTTACTCCAGCACATCCCTTAGGCAGAACACACTGTAGGTTGAAGGTTGGTGTCTCAACCCCTCCATTGGAAGTGTTGCCTGATCACAGGAGAGGGCCAGTTAAGGCTACACATCTCCTGTTGCTTGAAGTCTTAGCTGGGGTAATCCTTGTAGATTCCTGGGATTTTTCCTTGCACCAGGTTTCTATCTCACCCTGAAATTTCCCCACTTTCTGCTTCCAGTCATCTCTTTCAGTACAAATCGGCTTCTCATAGAAATTGTTCTTGGATTTTAAAATATTTCTTTTGATGAAAGGCTGCCAAAAATGTATCTATTTGATCATTTATTTATTCATCAAATACTTGTTGATTCTATCACCAGTTTTTTAATTTTTTTTTGTTTATTAATTTGAGGAGGGGTGTGTGCATGGCATGGCAGCCACAAGAAAGCCAGAGAACAAACTGTTGTGAATTGGTTCTCTCCTTCCATCACATGGGTCCCAGGCATTGACTTCAGATCATGAGGCTTGGCAGCACATGCCTTCACTCATGAGCTACCTTGCTGGTCCCATGCCGTGTAAAATTTTAGATGGTGGAGACACATCAGGAATCAAAGGACCAAAATATATTTGACAAAATTTAGTAACATGAGAGAAAGAAATGGAGTAAGGTAAGTTTTGTTTGTTTGTCTTTGAAAGAAAGAAAAAAGATAATAATAAAAATATTGCCAGGGGAAAAGTTATAGTTGCTAGTATTTTCAGAAAAGTGAGACGATAAAAGCAAGATAAAAAAATATCTGCTCCAAGTGCAGAAGCTGTTCCAGGACAGCCAGTGACAAAGTGCAGAGGAGCAAGTCATTAGAAATATTACATAAAAATAAAATTCCACAGCTAAAGAATGAGTACTGTGCATAAAAATATGTACACATGTACCTGTACACATTCATACACAAGCAGAGAGAGCAGAACATTAGTAAACTAAGGACTGTCTCAGACACATCCAAAGTTGAAGACAATAAGCTCAGTTCAACACTGTAAGGAATAATAAAAATATAGAACTTGCCACTAATAGCACGAGAAGCTGAAAGAGAAGGGAGATCCTTGAAAATTTTTTTTTAAAAATTGTAACTTGAGGCATCTAATTCTAGCAAATCTACTGCATGAATGTAACAGCAATACATTACACATTATTTTCAGTTTGAATAACTTTAAAAGTTTATCACACATGCATTTCAGGAAAAGAAATTGAGGGAATTTAGCTCTCCCACAGTTAAACTTAATAGGTAACTTATGTAAGGGAAATTAAGAGGTAGCATTATAAAATTTTAATAGCTATCAAGGTAAATGGCTTCTTTTGGAGTGTGATGTGTGTGTGTGTGTGTGTGTGTGTGTGTGTGTGTGTGTGTGTGTGTTATTTAGCATTGGATTTGTTGCTTTTGATTTGGACTTTAGAGGACTCTGCTTTTTAAAATTATGTATAATCAAACTAAAAAATTATACAAAAACAATTTGCTGTGAACTGTATTACTCAATTATCCCCTCGACAGACCAAAAAACCAAGCAAACACAAAATGGAGACGTTGAATTCTAGTCAAGTTTTATAATTGACTTTTATACCTTGGATTAACCATTTGTGTAGCTGTGACTTTAATTACTTGAGCAAAATAGTGCCAACCAAGCAAATCAAGAAAAGCTCAAAATTCATAGAATCTGTAAAACCAATACCTGAATTAAAATGTATTCCTAAAGAACAGACATTGCTGCAGGTCTCAGACCCTCTCCTTATAAATTTAGTACCATGAACACTACAAAGTGACACTCACTACTTAACACCTTTCTGGATAAAAGTTCTTTGGTTCCAAACATTACACTCCTTGGTGATAAAACTGTGTCAGTTAATCGTAGGTTTAATGATTGAACCTGCGACTGGATGAGGTGACTTTCAGTGCAATGTCAAAAAGGTAATTAATAATAGGTCCCACCAAGGAAATCGAGCAGGAAATTGCTGAGTCTATTTTTAAAGAAGAGCAAGATAGAAGCAATAGCAAAAACCTAAGACAGTTTTATGCTCTCTAGTTACCCTCAAAGTGGTAATTACGTGGAAAGACACATCCATCTAAAGTGGACTCCCACTGATATGAGCAGCAGATGGCTTCTTTATCTCTTCAAAAACCAGCTCTCAACTATCTATGGAATAATGGGGAATGTTAAGGACAGCATATTTATCTGTACTAACAAGAGTCCGATTGAAACAAGTGATTATAGAGATATTGAATGAAGTTTGGCTGGGGTTCTCATCCTGTTTCTGTTAAGCCACACTTTGCTCACATATCTTGTGGATGATATGATGCCATTGAGCGTTCCTGTAAGTCTAAGAGATAAGAAAACTAAAAAAAAAATGGTGATATTCCTATAATGAGTGCACAAGTGAGCTAGGGTTGAAATTTCATTGTGCAAAAAAAGGCTTTGACTGAAGAGTGTTTATATTTAAACCTGGAAATACAGAGAGATAGGACTCTTCAATTGGAAAATGTTTTTTAAGAAGCTAGAAAAAATACCACATTTCTACCAAACAGCCAAATAAGACGAGTGGAGCAGCATTTTAAAAGAAAAAATGCTGTGGGGTTATCTATTGCCTGTGTTTTTGAGGGTGTATCTGACTTCCTTGGGTTGGAATTTTCCTTCTAGTGCTTTCTGTAGGGCTGGGTTTGTGGATAAGTATTGTTTAAATCTGGCTTTGTCTTGGAATGTCTTGTTCTCTCCGTCTATGATGATTGAAAGTTTTGCTGGGTATATTAGTCTAGGCTGGCATCCATGGTCTCTTAGTGTCTGCATTACATCTGTTCATGTTCTTCTGGCTTTCAAAGTCTCCATTGAGAAATCGGGAGTTATTCTGATGGGTTTGCCTTTATAAGTCACTTGGCCTTTTTCCTTTGCTGCTCTTAATATTCTTTCTTTATTCTGTATGTTTAGTTGTTTAATTATTATGTGGCAAAGGGACTTTTTTTGGGGGGTCTAGTCTGTTTGGTGTTCTATAGGCTTCTTGTATCTTCATTGGCATTTCCTTCTTTAAGTTGGGAAAGTTTTCTTCTATAATCTTGTTGAATATATTTTCTGTGCCTTTAAGTTGGTATTCTTCACCTTCTTCTATCCCTATTATTCGTAGGTTTGGTCTTTTCATGGTGTCCCAGATTTCTTGGACATTTTGGGTCACGAATTTGTTGGCTTTAGTGTTTTCTTTGACTGATGAATCTATTTCTTCTACCGTATCTTCAACGTCAGAGATCCTCTCTTCCATCTCTTGCATTCTGTTGGTTATACTTGCATCTGAAGTTCCTGATCGTTTACTTAGATTTTCTATTTCCAGCATTCCCTCTGTTTGTGTATTCTTCATTTTTTCTATTTCCCTTTTCAGGTCTTGGACTGTTTCCTCCATTTGTTTCATTGCTTTTTCATGATTTTCTTTCAGTGCTTTATTGTTTTCTTCCAGGACTTTATTTTTTTCTTCTACTTTAATTGTCCTTTCCTCTAGGTTTTTACATCGCTCTTGCAATTTTTTTTGTCTTTTCCTCTATATAAGCCTCTACCTTCTTCATGATGTTATTCATAAGGCTGTTTTAGACATTTGCATCATTCACTTCCTTTCTCGCTCACCACTGAGTAGGAATCACTTTCTTTGCTCTAATCCAAAATCAACACCAGGTGTCTGATAGATTGACCTATCAACTCCCCACATCTGATGTGAAATTAACCAAGTTTAGACAAAAACTATACCAAAACCAAACTTACACTCAATATAGGCTGTGTATAATCTCGTATCAGACAGACAACCCATGAAAGAAAGCCACATGCCAAAGTCCCATCAGAAAAACACTAACAGTATAAGATATCAAGACAGTATATTTTAAAAGTCATAAAGAAGTGTTCTTCCATGAGAATTACCTAGATGAACCACAGAACACAGAACTTAAAAGAACTAATAAATTTTATCATAACAATCAAGGACTCTAATGATGACACAAACAAGCAGCTTAGTGAACCTTATGAAAACAGCAATAGACAGCTGAACGATGCCCAAGAAAACACAAGTGTAAGACATTCAGTAAAGAGACATAAATATTGGAAAAAACCCATGCTGAAATGAAGATGGAATTGAAAAATATAACAACACAAGTAGAAAACACGGTGGAAAGCCTTGCAAGTAGAATGCATCTAGTAAAACAGAATATCAGTACTAGACGATAATGTAGAGGAATCAGACCACATAAGCAAAGACTAGAAAAATATTAACCACAAAGTAAAATATTCAAGGACTGCAGAACATCACAAAAAGACAAAATCCTTTTGATTTTTAGGCATAAGTGAATGAGAAGAATAAAGATCAATGGCATAGAC
>CABHPR010124275.1:0-19579 GCA_902168415.1 Peromyscus melanophrys | reverse complement strand
TTTAAGATTATCTTTGTCATACTGTACATATGTTTCTATTCTTGTTTCTATTCTATGTTGTTATTCTTGTTTTTCTAAATCTATGCAGCTGATTTTAAAATGTAATGTAAAGTTTTAGTCTTTGAAAGGTTATTTAGGATAATAAATAATGCAGGTTAATAATCATCTATCACTATCAAACTTATATTCATGTTAGATATATTTTCAAGGCCATACAGAGATATATTTTAGACATGTGATCTCCAAACACTTCAAAGACCTACAGAATATGGCACTTAAAATTTTTTTTAGTAACATAAGGCTTTTCTTGATAATGAGACATGTCTGTTCTTTGCAGCACCAATTTACTTCAAAAAACAGATGATGGGCATCAAAGAACCTTAAATTGGAGTTTACTCACTTTGTGGCAAAAGCTAGCCATTTAGGCAAGAAACTATTCTTGCTTCAGCTGCTCATAGTATCCTGTCCAAACTGGATAAGCAGAACACAAACAAGTGACTGAACAAAATTTTAAAAGAAGGAAAAATAGAAAACTCAAATGAGGTCAACATTAACAGAAGGAAAGACAAAGGTCTTGTAGCAGTTTTCACTGATTTAGAAAAGACATTTGATAAAATTAAAATCACTTCATGATAAAATTTCTGAAAATATAATACAAAAGGAACAAAAGCCAATGTAATAAAGACCATTTACAATTGGGCACCATCTAACAGTCTATTGAATATGGAAACCAGAAAGTCTTTACTCTAAGATTTTATAAAAGATGAAAGTACCCACATCCACCATTTAATCAACAGAGTGATGGAAATACTAATGAGAACAACTAGGCAAGAGTAAGAAATAAGGGACATGCAAATGAAAAAGAAGCAAATGCACCATGTTTTCAGAAGAGATGACTTTATAGAAACCTCCAAAACTTCACCTAAAATTCTAAGAACTAAAAAATAAATGTAGTCAAATTTTAGGATGCAAAAGTCAACAGAGAAAACTCAGTAGCAATGTCAAAAGACAGTATTGAATATATGAAATAGAAATAAAGAAATGAACACCATATAATAGTTACAAAAATATAAAATACAAAGCAACATATGATGTGAAACACCTCTAGAAATAATAATTAGGAATTATCTATACAAATTATCCTATTGAATGCACCAAACTATCTTTTCTTGAGAGAGTTCAATGTTTGTGTTTTTAACAAACATGTAAGGAAAAGGATCTGAGGAATTGGAACTATTAAAGACTTTAAATTGGCAAGTCATGTTATAGTAATACTCAGAAAACAAATATCTGGACATATTTTTACTAAGATTGCTTTCATGTCATTATTACAGTATTGTAAATTTCTATTCAGGACAGCTAGGATTTTCATGTGTATTTTAGCCAGTTAAAACTCAAGATTCTCTTATGAAAGTAGATTTTTTTATTATACTTGGATTAGATTTTTGCCATTTTGGAAATTTCTAATTAATAAAATCAGATGCTAAAAAATAATATTAAAAGCATCTCAAACATGTCTAAAGGGTCTTAATGTCACCAAGGAAAGCACTCAATTGAATAATGAATACCACGTGAAAAATCAATAGAAATGTTCCCAAATGTAATATATTGCAGCTGATCAACAGGTAGAGAGATTTCAAAGAAAGCCGAATATCAGGCAATTCTGAAACTTTCCTGAGAACATCATGGAATTTGAAGAGCCAGAGAACTCTACAAATATTTTTTTTTAAATATAATCCAACGAATTTCATGAACACAATTATTTTCTATATCCTATCTCCTTCAATTGTCCTATTGGTCTAGAAGATGTAAAGTACTATATTGAATAGATATGGAGAGAGTGGACACCCTACTCTTGTTACAGATTTTAGTGGAATTGCTTAGAGTTTTTCTCCATTTAAATGTGATATTGGCTATATGATTGCTGTAAATTGCCTTTGTTATGTTTAGGTATGTACCTTGTGTCCCTAATTTCTCCACGACTTTTATAACAAAGGTTGTTGGATTTTGTCAAATATTTTTCTGCATCTAATGAGATGATCATGTGGGTTTTTTTTTCAGTAATGATAAATTACATTAACTTATTTTTATATATTAAACCATCCCTGCATCTCTGGGATGAAGGCTACTTGATCATGGTGGATGATCTTTTTGATATGTTCTTGGATGTGGTTTGTGAATATTTTATTGAGTATTTTTGCATCAATGTTCATGAGGGAAATTGGTCTGTAATTCTCTTTTTTGTTGCATCTTTGTGTGGTTTGGGTTATCAGAGTGACTGTAGCCTCATAAAAATGAATAGGTCAGTGTTCTTCCTGTTTCTGTTTTATGGAATAATTTGAGAAGTATTAGTGTTCACTCTTCTTTGAGAATCAGAATTCTGAACTAAAGTCATCTGGCCCTGGGCTTTTTTTGGTTGAGAGGCTTTTATTGACAGCTTCTATTTCCTTAGGGGTTATAGGTCTATTTAAGCTGCTTATCTGATCTTGATTTAACATTGGTAAATGGTATCTCTGGAGAAAATTCTCCATTTCTTTTAGATTTTTCAGTTTTGTGGAAGATGGGTTTTTAAAATCTGACCTAATGATTCTTTGGATTTCCTTGGTGTGTTTTTATGTTCCCTTTTTCATTCTGACTTTGATAGTTTGGATATTCTCTCTGTCTTTTAGTAAGTTTGGATAAAGTTTTGTCTATCTTATTCATTTTCTCAAATAAGCAACTCTGTTTCATTTATTCTCAGCTTCTATTTTATTAATTTCAGCCCTCAGTTTATTTCATGTCATCTCTTCCTCTTGTGTGTGCTTGCTTCATTTTGATCTAGGGCCTTCAGATGTGCTATTAAATTGCTAGTATAAAATTGCTCCAACTTTTTTTTTTTTTTTTTTGGTTTTTCGAGACAGGGTTTCTCTGTGTAGCTTTGCGCCTTTCCTGGAACTCACTTGGTAGCCCTGGCTCTGCCTCCCGAGTGCTGGGATTAAAGGCGTGCGCCACCACTGCCAACTATTTTATTTAGGCACTTCTTAGCACAACTTTCATTGTGTCCCATAAATTTGTGTATGTTGTGTATTCATTTTCATTGAATTCTAAGATGTGTTTTTTTTTTTCTTTATTTTTGTCTTGACCTAGTAGTAGTCATTCAGTGGAAAGTTGATCAATCTCCATTAGTTTGTAGGCTTTCTGTTAGTTTTGTTGTTGTTGAACTCAGCTACAATCTATGCTGGTCTGATAGGACACAAGGGGTCATTTCAATCTTTTTGTATCTTTTGAGACTTGATTTATGACTATGTAGTCAATTGGAGAATGCTGCATGAGGTGCTGAGGTATATTCCTTTGTGTTTGGGTAAAATGTTCTGTAGATAGCTGTTAGTGCACTTTGTTTATAATGTCTGTTAGCTCAGTATTTCTCTGTGTAGTTTTTTTCTGAATGATCTGTCTTTTGATGAGAGTGGTGTATTTAAGTCTGTCACTATCAATGTGTGAGGGTTGATATGTAATTTAAGCTCTAGTAATATTTCTTTTATTTTAATTTATTTTATTTTACAATATAATTCAACTTTACATATCAGCCATAGATTCCCTTGTTCTCCTCCCTCCCATCCCCCTTCCTTTCTCCCCAGCCCACCCCCCCATTCTCACCTCCTCCAGGGCAAAGCCTCCCCCGACTGAGATCAACCTGGTAGACTCAGTCCAGGCAGGGCCAGTCCCCTCTCCCAGGCCGAGCCAAGCGACCCTGCATAAGCCCCAGGTTTCAAACAGCCAACTCATGCAATGAGCACAGGACCTGGTCCCACTGCCTGGATGCCTCCCAAACAGATCAAGCCAATCAACTGTCTCACCCATTCAGAGGGCCTGATCCAGTTGGGGGCCCCTCAGCCATCGGTTCACAGTTCATGTGTTTCCATTCGTTTGGCCACTCATCCCTGTATTCCATCCATCCCTGGTCCCAACAACTCTTGCTCACATAAACCTTCCTCCTTCTCGCCAATTGGACTCCCGGAGCTCCACCTGGGGCCTGACCGTGGATATTTGCATCCAGTTCCCTCAGTCATTGGATGGGGTTTCTAGCACGACAATTAGGGTGTTTGGCCATCCTATCACCAGAGTAGGTCAGTTCAGGCTATTTTTCGACTATTGCCAGCAGTCTATTGTGGGGGTATCTTTGTGGATTTCTGTGGGCCTCTCTAGCACTTTGCTTCTTCCTATTCTCATGTGGTCTTCATTTACCATGAAACATTCCTTGTGTTCCCTCTCTGTTCTTGATCCAGTTGGGATCTCCAGCTCCCCCAAGTTCTCTTTCCCTTGCCCCTCGCCCCTCATTACCCCCACTCATGTCCAGACTGTTCATGTAGATCTCATCCATTTCTCCATCATTGGGCGATCCCCGTGTCTTTCTTGGGGTCCTGTTTTCCAGGTAGCCTCCCTGGTGTTGTGAGTAGCCGTCCAGTCATCCTTGTTCCACAACTAGTATTCTCCTATGAGTGGGTACATACCATGTTTGTCTTTCTGAGTCTGGGTTACCTCACTCAGGATGATTTTTTCTAGAAATCCATTTGCCTGCAAACCTCATGATGTCATTGTTTTTCTCTGCTGAGTAGTATTCCATTGTGTATATGTACCACATTTTATTTATCCATTCTTCAGTTGAAGGGCATCTAGGTTGTTTCCAGGTTCTGGCTATTACAAGCAATGCTGATATGAACATAGCTGAGCAAGTGCCCTTGTGGTATGATTGAGCATTCCTTGGGTATATGCCCAAGAGTGGTATAGCTGGATCTTGGGGGAGTTTGATTCCCAAAACTGTACAATGGAAAAAAGAAAGCATCTTCAACAAATGGTGCTGGCATAACTGGATATCAATGTACAGAAGGCTGCAAATAGATCCATATCTGTCACCGTGCACAAAACTTAAGTCAAAGTGGATCAAAGACCTCAACATAAATCCAGCTACTCTGAACCTGCAAGAAGAGAAAGTAGGAAGTAGTCTTGAATGCATTGGCATAGGAGATCACTTCCTAAATAGAACACCAGTAGCACAGACACTGAGAGAAACAATCAATCAATGGGACCTCTTGAAACTAAGAAGCTTTTGTAGAGCAAAGGATATGGTCAACAAGGCAAAGCGACAGCCTACAGAATGGGAAAAGGGCCTCACCAACCCCTCATCTGACAGAGGACTGATATCCAGAATATATAAAGAACTCAAGAAATTAGACATCAAAATGCCCAACAGTCCAATTAAGAAATGGGCTATAGAACTAAACAGAGAATTCTCAACAGAGGAAACTCAAATGGCTGAAAGACATTTAAGGAATTGTTCAACATCCCTAATTATCAGGGAAATGCAAATCAAAATGACTCTGAGATACCACCTTACGCCTGTCAGAATGGCTAAGATCAAAAACACTGAAGACACCTTATGTTGGAGAGGATGTGGAGCTAGAGGAACTCTCCTCCACTGCTGGTGGGAACGTAAGCTTGTACAACCACTTTAGAAATCAATATGGCGCTTTCTGTTCTTATATCTTAAATTAACCCATTTCTATTAGTCTATAAGTTGCCATGTGGCTTGTGGCTTTCCGGTACCTTACATCTCGCTTGTCATGGAGGTGGCAGGCAGTGTCTCCCTGTCTCAGCCTTCCTCCTCCCAGAATTCTCCTCTCTCTTTGTCCCGCCTATACTTCCTGCCTGGCTACTGGCCAATCAGCACTTTATTTATTAACCAATCAGAGCAACACATTCACAGCATAGAGAACATCCCACAGAAAACATGGGTGTCCTTGTGTTTGAGGCATAGCTCTTAAGAACTAAAATGTCATCTTGGTGGAATTTTTATTTGATGAGTGTATGGTATCCTTCCCCATCTCTTTTGATCAATTTTGGTTTGAAGTCTATTTTGTTTGAAGTTAGAATAGCTACACCAGCTTGCTTCTTAGGTCCATTTTCTTTGAAAATCTTTTTCTAACCTTTTACTTTGAGGTAATGTCTATCTTTGATGATTTTGTGTGTTTCTTGTAGGCAGCAGAAGGTTGGGTCTTGTTTTCTCATCTATTTTGTAAGACTATGTCTTTTTATTAGGAAATGTCTATTAATATTGAGAGATATCAATGACCAGTGTTGGTTAATTCCTATTGGTGGTAGTGTGTGTGTGTGTGTGTGTGTGTGTGTGTGTGTGTGTGTGTATGTGTGTGTGTGTGTGTGTGCATTTGTGTTTGCTTCCCTTTTTTGTTTTGCTGGTGTAACATTATTAATTCCCAGTATTTTCTTGGGCATAGTTAGTCTCCTTGTGTTGGAATTTTCCTTCTAATTCTGTCTATATAGCTAGACTTGTAAATAGACAGTGTTCAGATTTGATTTTATTATGGAATACCTTGTTTTCTTCTTCTGTGGCGATTGAGAGTTTTTCTGGGTATAGTAGTCTGGGCTGGCATCTGTGGTCTCTTACAGTCTGCAAGACATCTGTCCAGGCCCTTCTGGTTTTTAGACTCCATTGAGAAATCATGTGTAATTATAATAGGTTTGCCTTTATATGTTACTTGGCCTTTTTCCCTTGCAGTTTTTTTTTTTTATATTATTTCTTTGTTCTGTATGTGTAATGTTATGTGGCAAGGGGACTTTCTTCTCTGTTCCAATCAATTTGGTAGTCTATAAGATTCTTGTACCTTTATAGGCATGTCCTTCTTAAGGTTAGGAAAATTTTCTTCTGTGATTTTGTTGAAAATATTATCTGGGTTTTTGAGCTGGGATTCTTCTTCATCTATTCCTATTATTCTTAGGTTTGGTCTTTTTGTAATGCTCCAGATTTCCAAGATGTTTTGTGATTTTTAGATTTTAGAAATTTTTGATTTTCAATATTTTCTTTGACAGATGTATCTATTTCTTCTATCACATCCTCAACACCTGAGATTCTCTCCTTCTCCTCTGTAGTCTGTTGGTGATGCTTGATTCTATAGTTCCTAGTCACTTACCTAGATTTTTCATTTCCAATATTCTTTTAATGTGTGTTTTCTTTTTTTCTTTTATTTCCATTTATAGGTCTTGAGTAGTTTTATTTATTTCCTTCAACTCTTCGCTTGTTTTTTTATTGGCTTTCTTTAATGGATTTATTTATTTCCTCTTATTTTTTTGTAAGCCTTTCCCTCTAATTCTTAAGGGACTTACTTATTTCCTTTTTAAGGATCCCTGTTATCTCCATAAAGTTGGTATTAAGGTCATTTACTTGTGCTTCAGCTGTCTTGGAATATTCAGGGCTTGCTGTAATAGGAAAGTTGGGTTCTGGTGATGACATATTGCTCTGGCTGTTGTTTACTGTATTCTTACATGGGCATCTGGGTTTGGTGTGATTATAGGTCTAGGTGCTGAATTCTGAGTTTGTCTTTGTTCAATGGGTGTTTTGTTCCCAGGTTTCTGTTGTTTTTCAGTGGGCTTAATGACTGAACCTGAATCTACTGATATGTTAACTACTGTTTGGGGCCCCATGTCCCTGTAATCAGCACCCACTACTCAGACCACAGTCTGGTGGGATTTTCAGTCAACCCTTTCCCCTGGCTCTGCTGCCGCTGCCAAATATAGCTTTTAACTAAGTCTCTATCATTGTTTTTACCAATAAAAACCTGGGAGTCAGATGTTGGGATGAAAATCTGTTAGCTCAGAGAGGCAGAAGAACAACCAGCTGACCTTTCTTTTTGGTCGGAGACCCAGCAAGAGAGTGTTTCTCCAGCCATCCCAAACCAAAAGGACCATGAAACACCAAGTTCCTCCCTACTCCTTCCTGTGAGTCTCTCTATCTGTCTTCCTGGCTCCTCCACAACTTTTATAGCTAATTCCTGTCAACTAGTTGCTGGATCTGCCCCCTGATTCAAGGATGATCTTTATTAACACAGAGATTTCAAAGTGCAATCAAATATCTCACAACAGTTTTCTGTTTCCTCTGGTCTTCTGGACAGAGTGGCCTGTAGTTTAGCAGAGAGTCTCTATTCAACTTGAGGACTGGACTTCTAGTGGCTGTGGTGGCTTCTGGTTAAGGCAAGGTCTCTACCCATGGGACTTGGGACACAGTGATGAGGAGGGGTGGGGAAATTAGAATTGGGGAGTTGAGAGAGTAAGGGGGATCCCTGGGCATTCAGCCTACACAGAGTTTTGGCAGACAGTATGGCTTCTGGTCAAGCAGGAAGCATGTTTGGCTGTCTTGATGAGTACTGGTTTGACATCTTAAGTCCTGGTTCTCTTTTTTTTCAAATTATGTGTACATGTGTGTCTCCATGTTTTAGAATGTGCATGAATGAGTATGAGTACCCACAGCATTCTGAAAAGAGTATCCTGGATATTGGGCTTTGAAAATTATTGTCATTTTAATGCTCATCTAGGAATAAAATTGCCACCCATCCTAAAAACCAAAAAGAAGTAAATAGTTATCTAAATGGGTTTCCAAACACTTATTATAATATTAATTTAATCTGCAGGGGCTGGAGAGATGACTCAGTGGTTAAGAGCACTGGCTGCTCCTCCAGAGGAACCAGGTTCAATTCTCAACACCCATTTACAGCTCACAGGTGTCTGTAACTCGGTTTCAGGGAAAGCAGCACCCCCACACAGGCATACATGCAGCCAAAACACAAATGCACATAAAATGAAAATAAATAAATAAGATAATTAAATCTATAACAAATTTAAATTTTATAGTTAAAAAATTATCTCCAGGAATGTTTTGTTTGTAGTTGGAGGCTGATTCATTTCTCACCCCACTCTGACAGCCCTTGTAATAAATCCCATTCTGTAAGCCTTGGCATTTCTAATTCCATAGTGCTTCATGTAGCTCTGGGTTTATTGTTCATCCTTCTCAATTATGTCTCCCCTTTCTAGCCACATGACATACATTTTCCATCTGGGAGCTAGAGAAACATAGATTAATAAATACCTGCTAACTGTTACTTCTCAAAGGATGAAAACACTACCTATTCTTATGGAAGAACTGTCTATAAAATGACTATCTTCATCTACCACACACTGTACACAGACCTGTAGGCAAATTAATTTGGGGACATCATGAATCATAGAAAAATAAAGCTTTAAAGTAATACAATGACTCTGAAAATTGTTGGAGAATGTGTCTTTTATTTGGTTCCAGAATGACACATTTTTTTTTAAATTTTTTCTGTCTTAGCTGAAATGTAGCTCCAGGAGATTCTGAATTGCTACAGAGTAGAAGTTACAAGCCAAGACATTAGCACCTGAGCAGTCTCCTGCCAGTAAACCTTCTGACAGACATCTGCACATGTTAGTATTCATCAGAAAATGGATAATTAGGGTGGTCAGCAAACCTGCAGAGACAAAGAAAATATGTAATGCATTTGATCATTCTGTTTCTTCAAGAGATTATTTCTATGAAGTTGATTTTAGCGTGGAAGTATAAAATTTTCTTTTTTTTACTTTCAAAACCATTGCTTTCTACTTATAAAGAAAATAATAGATGAATGATTCAGATTATCCTGTTTTCCCTAGTACTCAACATATAAAAATGAAAAATCAAATATTCAAACATGTATCTATCAACAAGAGCAAAGAGGGGCTGGAGAGATGACTCAGCCAATGTAGGGGACATAGGAAACCCTTAGATGTAATCCTCAAGAATGCAATTACCTCTTTTGAGGCAGGGTCTCTCATTGACCTTATACTCACTAGTTAGCATAGGATGGCTGGCTTGCCAACCCCAGGGATTATTGTGTTTTTTTTTTTTCCTTCAGATCACTTGAATTACAAGAGCACACTACTGCTCTCAGATTTTAATCATGGTTTCTGGATGTCAAACTCAGGTCTTCACACTTTCAAGGAAGTGCTTTACTGACTTTTAGCATTTCCTTCGGCCTTAAATGTTTTCTCTATAATTTCTACATTTCTCTATAAGTTCTCTACATTGATCTATTTACATTTCAGAAAATCAAACCCACTGTGCTATTACACACATCAAGACAGCAGTTCTCAAACTAAAACACTGAGTTCCTAAACAAAAGCACATCAGAAAGAAATGAAAGTTTTCAAGTATTAAAAAAATCATTTAATTTCCTAAATACAGTGAATAATTCCACATGTAGGTGATGACATAGAATACAGTTGCTAGGATCTGGATTTAAGCAAGTGCTGGAGAAAATGACATGATGGCATGATATTGATATTGGAAATGATCCAATGGGCTCCTTGAAATGTCTACAGTGCATATCTACAGGGCATACAGATTTTTATCACCACAGGGAGTATGGAGATTCAGCAGTGATGCAGGCTGACCTGCATACTCCTTGAAACAGTGTAGACTTTCAGGTACAATACATTAAGGTGACCCTGGGTCTGCTTACACTGCTGCTGTGAATAAGGTCAGAACTCTGAACAGACTAGAAAGAATTCCAGAAGTTCTTTTTTCCGAATTCTGGGCTCTGATTGCCTCTGCCTTCTTTATATTTATTGAGATAACTTTAAAAGCATTCACCCTGAAAATAAATGGAGTAAAACATGTCGCCAAAGTTACTTACATTGGTGTATTCAAGTATCGCAGATTTCTATTCAGTCCATCAAGGACTTTCATATCCTCTGAACTCAACTGGAATTCAAAAACCTATTAGACAGATAAGAACCATTTTTAGAAATTTAGACTGCATGTTTGCCAATGGCACATTATAAATACAACAGACTGAACTGTGATGACCAAAATGTTGAACAATCTTAGATCTTACAAAATACAAAGATATTCAGCAAAACACCCAAGTGAGAAACACATATCAGGGACAGCATGATTCAAACCCATCTATATTGAATCTATCCACAACACACAGGCAAGAGAGATATGAGTGGAATGTGAGAAGGAAAGAAATCTCATGTGATTCAAAGAAGAAAACATCATTCCTTAGATGATCTAAATTGGAAGTGCAATTTTCTGAATGTGAAACACAATTCAGAAATCATTATTTATATAGTTTTATTTCCACATCTAAAAAGAAAGCAATCTAATATAAGCATGTTGTTTTAAACATAACTTAAATGGGCATTCTACTAATAATAATGGTGTTTTTTAAATGATTAAGAACTGGCTTCCAGGGGATCATCTTTAATACAGTTTGGGCAGTTTAATTGATAGGATCACCTATAATTATTAACATTGAAACAAATGAATGCATAAATCACTGGTCTTGATCTGAAAATAAATACCAAGAGAGAAAGACAGAATAAGAATATAGATCATACAACAACTTATTCATTTAACTGACAGACATGGATGAAAAATCACCTGAATATTTGAAAGTTATTAAAACAAAAAAGATATCAAGAAAAATCACAAAGTTAAGTGGTTTCTATGTAGGAATGAGACAGAATAGAATCAGATTATTTATTATGAAAATTATGAAAGTTTGTGTAGTATGTAAAATATTATCTACATAATAGAAAATTCCAATAAAATGATCATGGGTTGGACATCACAGTACTGTCAAAAACCCATAGTCTCCAAAATAATGAACAGACGAGATATCAAAGGCAGACTTAAACACTCTGGTTGGAAGTTAGCAAGTGGATTCCAAACCTTTTATTTCAAAAAATAAAACCATAAATAGCCAAAGCAAGCCAGGTGTGATAACACACGTCTATAATCCCACCACTGAGATTGTAAAAGGCAGAACTAAGTTTAGAAGTTCCTGGTCATCTTCACCTACATTGCCAGCTTAAGGCCAGCCCACTTTAAAATTGACAACCTCAAAGTAAACCACCATCAGAAAATAAAAAAAACATCCACAAAAACAAACTCAACCCAAAACTCCAGAAAACTCCCTGGACCTAAAAAGCACAAGAAACTTAACTGCTCAAGAAGTTTCAAGTTCCCGTTTTTTTCTCTCACTTCTCGGTAACACCTCAGTAATGGAACAGCTGTTCTCAGTAATGGAACAGCACTAGCTCGTGAAAAAGCGTCTGCATAGCTAGACTCTCCTGTGCATGATGTATGCAGGCATTTATTGCAAATTTTAAAAAAAATCTCCACAGAAAATATGAAAATGTAAAATAACAGACACCAAATATCATCAAGCTGTGTTTCAGTAAGAGCAAAAGTGAGAAGCATTGTCACTTCGGAGAGCCAACCTCATTTCCAGATAATTAATGCATTAGGTAAAATATGTTAACTGACCACAAGAGTGAGGAGAGATGCATAGCCATGGAATGGTGAATTTTGTTAGCCATTTTCAAATTGAAAGTATGCTTTGGCTGACACTTGAAATCATAAATGAGTAATTTTGGTAGAACAAAAAAATGAGGTGAATAGATAAGGCTGGCCTTACACTCCATAAGGATCCACCTGCCTCTTCCTAGCAAGTGCTGGAAGAACGTCGATCCAAAAAGCCAAGTTAAGTGTTTTGCTTCTTAAAACAATTTAGTTATAGATATCTTTGTGTTTAGCTGTTATACTTTTACGTGGTTTTTTTTTTTAATTTATTTTATTTTATTGAGTTCAAAGCCAGCTAGGGCTGCATCATGAGACCCTCTCTCAAAAACCAAACAGAAGCATTAAAAATAAAGGTGGTTCAAACTCCTGCAACTAAAACCCCATTTACATTTGAATCAGTTTTGCATGCTAAAAGAGAAACTCAAAATCTGTTCTTTTATTTTGCGTTAACATTCTATAACTTTCAACAACAGAAATCCCTGAACAGTATCGTTACTTCCTTAGACATAAGGTAGTAAAACTGAAATAGGGTTCTTTGGATCCTTATAAGAGAATTGGTAAGTTTGGATAGAATCATGTAAAACCACTTTTAAAAATACAGGGATATTTATAGAACAAGAAATATTTTGAAAAGAGGCATTTTATACTTTTGTCTAAAGCAATTGTATTGATAAATTGTTTCTTTAATATTGTATATTTTCCTGTTTCTTATTTTTCATTTAAAATAAACAAGATTGAAGAATAATCAAAAAAATGAGGTGGAAAGAACAGAGGATGACCTTTTCAAAATAATAGAGAAGAATATGGGTGTGTTCCACACAGGAATGCTTAACGTTAGTCAACCACAAAATGAAGTCATGAAGAATATGAGTCTATAGAGAAGGAATTCCTGTTCATGTTAATACATAATGAAAATTAGAAAAGGAGAGCTTTTTAAAGAAAAAGCTTCAAAATTCACTTAAGAAGTTGAGACCAATGAATTTCCAGAATACAACAGCATAGTTAATGGACTGACAATAAGCATATAGTAATTCCAGAGGAAGAGTTAGCCTCTCCCGGGAATCATTCTCTTAATTGGTTGCCCAATACAAAGGGGTCAGCCTTGAAGCCATATAAGCACCATTAACAAAAATAGACTCAGCATGTTTAATTTATACAATGTTGAATACTAACACATACATACAGATATTTGTAAGAATGATAATTGGGAAATAAGGGCCTATCAATTTGACAATGGAGGGGTATGGGAGAAGTTAGAGGTAGGGAACTGGAAAGGGGATGGAGAAAGGAAAATGGAGGAGGAATGTAGTGTAATTATATTTTAATAACATATATAAAAATTATAAAAGATTATAAGAATGTCTACTACATGTCTTCCAGTGTCCACTCTATTTTGTGAATATATAGTCATTTGCACCAGGATATGGAAGAAGATTTTCCCACATGTCTTGATACTTCCCTGGTTGTAGTACACTGTGCCAGTAGAATATGCCAGAAGTAACGGTATTCCTGATCTAGATTAGAACATAATCATACATGAAAGCCCTTTCCAAGAACTCAGAAACTAATTTGAAATTGTGCAAAGTAGTGAAGTAAAGCCAAAGCTGCTTGGGAGAAGCATTAAGAACTATGAAGACAAGAGCTGGAGAGACCAAGGAACTACATGGAGATGAAGCAGGCTCTACTGTGAACAGTGCTCTACTATGTCCTGGAGCAGACATGACAGAACCCATTCAAGAGGAGAAAACCTCTCTGAGGTCAGATGAGACAGGAAAAATTCTAACCACAGAACAAATAGTAGCACAAATGTTTTTATATACCGAATCCCTACAAAGAACAATTAATTGCATAAATGTTTTTATATGGAGCCCACACATGGAATTGGGTTGTTCCTTTAACTCATACAACTATTCATGATAAAAATAAATGACCTCCTCTTTGAAAAGAAAGTTACTCTCTACCAGATTTGAAGGTACTTGACAGAAAATTAAATTTAAAGACGTTAGATATCTGGGTGTTAAAAATAAATGTATATGCAGGAAAGTAGGAAACAGAACACAAATAATTTGCAGACCTAAGATTATCTAGTTTGGGTGCCTCATTTCAGCTGACAAAGGGTCATTTCATTCACTTAAGGTTACTAGGTGTATTGTCAATGTAATGCTGAGACAAGAAATCTATCTTCAACCTAATTCTACTTCTATATTACAACAAAAGCTATGGTGCTATTACAGAACAGGATAAAACCCTTCAAATGTATATAAAAGACAAAAGCCTGGGAAAGCAAGGTAGAAGGACAAGGCTGATATAGGCTCCTGAGTTTCTAAAGAAGTACAAATAATGAATCAGTATGAACAATTTTGAAGCCCACAGCCTCATTCATCACCTTTATGTTCTCTTTGACCCGCTTTTCATTGAGAGTGCTGTTAAGGGCCACAATCCCACGCTGCAACTGGTAGTGCAGGGCAATCAAGGCTGGAGTTTGATTGTATTTTTTTGCCATGGAACAAAGAACTGGTTCATCCAAGAGAACAGGGGAGTTCTGGTCCACCCTGGAATGAGATATAAGGGGGCTAAATCCCTCAATCTATAGCATGTAAAGAAGTTTGAAATATAAATGAAGATGGCCATAGACAATGGGTTTTCCCAAGTGTGTTCCTGGACTGGTAACACCAATATCATCTTTCGTTCTCTCCAAAATGCAAACTATCTCTGCTTCCAGATCACAGAGTATGAACTTAGAACTGCAGAATTATATGTATGTCAACAGCAGTTGTTAACTTATGTTTAATTCTTTTTTTTTTTTGGTTTTTTAAGACACGTTTTTTAATCTCTGTGTAGTTTTGGTGCCTTTCCTGGATCTGGCTCTGTAGACCAGGCTGGCCTCTCAACTCACAGAGATCTGCCTGGCTCTGCCTCCCCAATGCTGAGATTAAATGTGTGCTCCACCTCTGCCTGGGTTTTATGTTTAATTTTTAATAACCTCATTACCATCCTGTATATCGTTGTGTTCCCAGGACACCATAGGCAACCAGTACAATGTCATTTGACTTGCAGAAATCTAAAAGTTTCATTTGGTTGAGATAAGGATGACATTCTACCTGCAGAAGAATGAATAAAGATACCACATTACATGATTATTCATATTGATTTAAAGAAAAGTGTTAAAATACAATAAGCTGAATTAGGACAACTTGTGTAACAAAGTGTGAATTGACTATAACAACACCAAGACTTAAGCAAATACGCACAAATCACTCTTTCAAGAAACTTTGATTAATTGCAGTGGGTCATTTTTAAAAAGGTATGAAAATAGAGGTTCCTTGGAAGTAGAAGGGGTTTGTGTGTGGGTAGAGAAGGGAATAATAAGGGATAATTGGGGAATTTAACCAAGGAACATACATAAATTTTCAAAAGAACACATACAATTTTTTTTAAATATTTGAAAGAAAATACTGGGTTTGTTCATAGCTCTAACTCCAGAATTTAGGAGACTGTGTGTGTGTGTGTGTGTGTGTGTGTGTGTATAAATATGTGTGCACATGTACCACAGTATGCTTTTGGAGGTCCTAGGACAACTTGTGTGAGTCAATTCTTTCCTTCCATCATGGGAAGGATCAAACTCAGGTTTTCTATCTTGGCAGTAAGTGAATTTACTCTGTCTCACTGGCCCCATCATATATATGTTTTATCGATACATTTATTGTACTGATGGGCTTCATAAAGACATGTTTATATAATTTCATTTTGTTCTTTGATCCTATTCACTCTCACCCCCCATTACTACCCATAATTTCCATTCAATTATCCATATTTTAATTAAAAAATGTAATGTATTATGTTCCTAGGAACAGTTAAAAAAACAACCATTTTGAGTTCAATCAAACTTTGCACAAAATCCTAGGTGCCAATACTCATTTTCTCTAGGCAGAATCATGACAGAGCCTAGATGCAGAACAGGGAACAGAATTACTAAGTTTTTACTATTAAATAGTACGACAAAGCATGAACTATAAAGTCTATAGGTTGAAAAAGCCAGTTGGGTAGAAACCTCAAATTTGGCAGATTTTAGCAAGAACTGAAAACTAAAATTTAATCCAAATAAGTGAAGTAATTCAAAATCAATGATTTCATAAGAATGTGCACACAAGAGAGGTAATCATCAATTGTAGTTACTATAGCAACTCCTTTTTCAGAACATTGATAACTAAAGGTATATATTTTACCAATAGCTATAGTGGAACTGAACTTGCTATATGAATTTTCTTTCATATACAGTAAAATAAGAAGTAACGATAAAGCTGAAAGGGAGAATTAGTATTGTCAAACTGAAGCAAAATAATTGACTCAGGCAAATATCTTTGATGGATTCACAAATATTATGTGACAGTTCATCATAAAGTATGAATTCCTTCTTCTAAATCATTGTGCACCCAAGTCACAGTATTTACAATGGAGGAAAAAATGTTGAAAAAGAAGAGATATGCCTGAGACTATTAGCATTACCACACTGTCAATGGAACATCATGAATAGCAGGACATTGGATACTGATAAAGTACATGATACTTTATCGACTCCCATGTGAACATCGGAACACGGGAGGATGTTTCCTTGGCAAAAAAAAAAAGTTAACATTATGTGTAATAGGCCATTGACACTCAATTCCTCATTATACGAGCATGCAGGGGTAGAAAAACTATCTTTCATTAAAAAATATATATCTGAATCAATCCAGTATTTTAAGTATTCTTCCTAGATGTCATTTGGAAAAACACTAGTCTACATGAAAGTATAAAAAACTGGGAAAATATTTGGGAAAGATGTATGAATACCAATTTTACCTTGATAAGAGAAGAACTACCTAAGGTGATTTGGAGAAAAGGGAAATTTTACTGTGAACTGATAATTCATAACAGCATGAGACCTGGAGAGATGGCTCAGTAGTTAAAGCAATTGTTACACAAGGAAGGGGCCTGGAATTCAGACTCCAAGAACCTACATTTATTTGAGATGTGCAGACTGCTCTGCCTGTATTTCTATAGTCGGAGGGCAGAGACAAATGATCCAAGAAGAATCTCAGTTAGCAAGACTAGCCTTATTCAAAATGGGTTTGAATGAGAAAGCATGTTTCAAAGAATGAGCTTAGGCCTTAGGCCTCCACTTATATATTTGCCACATTGTATGTACTCCATAAGCACATATACAAGAAAAGAAAACATATAGAATAGAATGTTGTAAACTCAGTTCTCATAATACAAATCAAATCATAAAATAATATGTCTTCATTCCTAGGAGATGTTTCATGAGATCATTAGAGGACTATAGTGATATGTGCATCTAACTTTGAAAGGTTTGGCAACATATTACACACATATATTAATGTATAATCATATATATGTTACTATAATTTGCAGACTTGCAAAATGTCAACAATTTTGGACATAGACGAAGAAATATAGAAGATTTGTACCATCCATTCAAATTTCTTAAGTGCTTTAAAGTTAGCATAAAATTACATACAAATTATTAATATCACATTATTTTTCTTTTCTTAATATTTGAATATCTAGTGATTTGATCCTTATATGCCAAGAACATAAATAGCATACACCCTCATTTCCTATATGTGACCTTATCTTGTCTACTGCAAGTTGTTATAAATATCTGAGAGAATAGAGCCACAGATACAAGGAAGTTCTTTCACACTTTATTTGATGCCACAAACCAGGAAAGGAAACTGAAATATGCTCAGAAACAAAGTCAGCTGAAGTGTTGTTTAAGTTTCTGAGTATTAATTTTACAAACCCAAGTAATATCGCCAAACAATAAACTTCTTCCCTCTAACATAGATGAGAATTGTAGTCTGCTGTAATTCTTAATGTAGCTAAGTCTTGGTTCATAATCAACAAAGTATGTGAACCCTACAGAAACCCATATGTTAATTTCACAGCATCCTTGTTTCCTGGACATCTCAAGCTTTCTAAGTCTTATCTAAGCACAGTTCCTTACAGCTTTTCCCCATTAATCATTGTTCATTCTTAATACATCAGGTATAATTTCACCTTTCCTTCGGAGTGTGATGAATGACTATAGTCTACCTTGATCATCCATACCTCTCTAAAATACTAGAAAAGGATCTGCCGATGTTTTCCACTAAGACTTTACAGAGTGAAACACAATCTACTATTGTAAGTATCCTATGTATAAATACTGTTCTGTTAGCTTGTTTGTTCCCCATCTAAGATGAATGCTAAAAGAGTACCTATCGACCAGTGGCAAGAAGGGAAACAAAGGAACGAACAACAAGGATAAGAGGCTGAAGATCCCCACCTGATTGCACACAGGCTTGTACTTGAGCCCTGGCTTGTTCAAGATTGTCTCCAGCTGCCTGCAGTTAAAGTTGGACACCCCAATGGACTTGGTCAGTCCTGCCTCCTTACACTTCTCCATGGCCTAAGGAAGAAAAGATGCTCACAAAGTACTTTATGTGGTTGCATAACTCCATTGTTTCTATTACATTAAAGTCATGCATGCTACCCCAGCTCTTAAACAAAACAGCCCTCCAACACAGAAGACACACCCCATATTCATGTAAGAAATTGTGGTCTGACTTTTTCGTTCCTTGCACACCCCCTGTACTTAATCCCAGTACTCACTTCCCAGGTTGCACAGAGATCCACTATGTCAAATATTAGTTTTCCATGTTCATCTACTGGGTACTCATCTTCTCCTGGCTATAATAGAAGCAAATGTTAAAGTAACCTCTCAACAAACACATTTTTCCAACCAGAAGCAATGATTCTAGGGAAAGGGATTGCTGAGCCTCCATATGATAGATGGGTTATAATTAATGTAATTATATTTGTCATGTATTTTGAATGTTTGAGTTATATGAAATTCTCTTGGGTGGTAGGATTGATTTTCTTTCTTTCTTTCTTTCTTTCTGTTCTTTCTTTTTTTTTTTTGAGACAGAGTTTCTCTGTGTAGTTTTGGTGCCTGTCCTGGAACTCACTCTGTAGATCAGGCTGGCCTTGAACTCAGAGATCAGTCTGGCTCTGCCTCTCGAGTGCTGGGATTAAAGGCATGCTCCATCACTGCCTGGTGGTTCTATTTTCTTATACCTATTATATGTATTCATAAATATTGCATCTCTGGGTCATTATGGAGTATCCTAGTTGACTTTTACCATTCTTTAGGGCTTTCCAGTAGGTGGATAACCAATTTGGCATCTCTTCACTGGAGAAGATTATTTCTCTTGCTCTAATTCCTTAGTTGCCTCTAGTTCTTTGTCTAGTGTTGAGGCTTCATGAGATTTTCCCCTTCCATATTAACATGACTACTAGTCCTTGCTCAGATCTTCTTTAGTTGGCATGTTTGTAAGA
>CABHPR010124274.1:2968-19884 GCA_902168415.1 Peromyscus melanophrys | reverse complement strand
TCAAAAAGTCTCACCAACATGACTGGCCAAATGTGAGCTTAACAGTGACAACACAATAGACGTGCCAGGGTGGATGAAAGACCCCAAGGCCTCAACCCTACACAAAGAACTGCAGGCAAACAAGGAAACCTGAGAGCAGGAGAAATTGGCTTCTCCAGGGAAGGGAGCACCAACTGGTTAACTCAATACCAAGGGCCAGCCCTGAAAACATGCAAAAAAAAAAAAAAAAAAAAAAAAAAAAAAAAAAAAAAAAAAAAAAATATATATATATATATATATATATATATATATATATATGTAACACAATTAATGAGAAATGAGGTCATAGATCTGAAAGGGGGCATATGTGGGTGGATATGTAAGGAGAAAGGGAAGGAGGAAATGATGTAATTATATAGTATCTCAAAAAGAAAAGAAGTGTAAAATGTTATTAAATGATCAAAGTTGCAAGCAAATGGAGACATTCTATCCATTGTCACAACTTAAAAAATTCTTGGAAGCTACAGAAAGCAGTTATAATATTTTTAATGGCAATTTGTCATTTGTACAATTTCTTTCCAAGCTCTAAAATCTGATTTCTGTTCACAGAGGCAAATAGTAATAGCATACTTTTATGTATTGACTAATTTTTTTTGTAGTGAGAGCCCTCTACCCTCTTATTGTAATTGACAATAACTACAATACCATCAAGTAGATTCGTAGAATTTATCTTGATTATCCGAGAGGCTATGCTACATGATCAGTCACTGAGTCCCTCTTCTCTCTGTCAGCCATCACGCCCCTTTTGGATTCTGTGAATTGGATTGTTTTAGGTATCTTATCTGAGTAGAACCACACAGAAATGTGTCTTTCTGTGACTGGCTTATTGCACTGACCAACATGTCCTCCAGCTTGGCCCATGTTGGTGCCAGTTGCAGAATGTTCCTCTTCTAAAGGCTGAGAGTAATCCCTAGTGTGTATTTACCACACTCTTACCTGTCCACCTACATTTTCCATTCATCTGCTGGTGGCTGTTTAGGCTGTTCATACATTTTGATTATTACAGGCAATGCTACAGTAGCCTTGGAGGGCTAATGTTTTCTTGACATGATGGTACTATACTAATCTTCAGAATGCATCAGATGATTACCATGCTATTTGTTTACTTGTATAAAATTATAGTATAGCTCTTTATTTCTGTTTTAGGAAAATAAATATTTTATACACAATTAAAAAATGGCCTTTTTAGTCATTTAGAAGAAGTTCTGCTGTTTACAGGTAGGATTTCAAAAGCTGAGGCCTGAGCTTCTGTTCTTACTTAATATATGGGTAAACCATTTTCAAATTTATCTCTAGGCCCTTTCTTTTTGTTTTCTTCTGGAAAACTTTTCCTCTTATTGCAGAGTTAGTGATTCACACAAAATATTACAGTTCTACCATGGTATTCCTACAAGTACATTTTTGAAAGTTAATAAATTCTGTTCAGATCAGTAAAATTTCCATGAATTTAAATGACTTCTGTAATAAAAATTAATGAGGAAGGGAAGGATTATTTAACAATTGAAGTCCTTTGGAGGTGCACTGTTCTTAGAATAAAAGGAGAGCTGTATTTTAATGCAGTAATTATTTATAGTAGATTGTGTTATTCCTCAGTGTTACAGGGAACCTACTAAAACCTTGGGCTTCTTCAAAAGGAGCAGATTACAAGAGAAGTTGTGTGAACATGTTGCTCCTGAGCATGAATTCCATGCTACCTCAAGTACTAGCTTCCCTTAATTTTTTTTATTAATATGACATTTTCCTAGCTTTTAGTGCCAGGTAGAAAACATGTAAGGCAACATTCCTTAAGGCCATTAACTATTTGCTTCTCTGTTTTATTCTTAACCAAGTTTTATCCACACATTCAGATTTTTACACTGCTTTTTGGTTGTAGAGAAAGTCAGACACTGGCAGGAATTTGACAGCTTCTGTTTCCACTTAGCAAACTCTTTTTGGAGACAAGTTATGTTCCATTCCAAGTCTTCGTGAAAACTATGGTGAACTGGCTGACTGCTGTACGAAACAAGAACCCGAAAGAAATGAATGTTTCCTGCAACACAAGGATGACAACCCCAACCTGCCCCCACTTGTGAGGCCAGATGCTGAGGCCATGTGCACCGCCTTTCAGGAAAATGCTGCCTCATTTATGGGACAGTAAGTAAACAGATGTCTATGTTTTCAATTAAAAACTGAGCAATAGCTCGGCCAGTAATACTTATGCTAGTAGTCATAACAGCCTCAAATATCCAACATCAAGACTGGGAAGACTTTACCTTGAGATAATTTTTTAAAATATAATATTTAATACCACAAAACTGTGTACAATGACAATAGAAAATCAAGGATATTTTCATATTTGAAAACAGATATGGCCTATGTCAAAAATCTGAGATTGAGAAGTTGTAAAATATTCTGAAGTGGTGTGTGTGTGTGTGTGTGTGTGTGTGTGTGTGTGTGTGTGTGTGTCATGGGTGTAGTGTGTGTGTGTGTGTGTGTGTGTGTGTGTGTGTGTGTGTGTGTGGTGTTCATGTTCTCTGGATCATTTTCATTTTAGTCAGCAATGTTACATCACCCAAATTTAACTACTTACTGAAAATATACACATGTGAATATTTGCACACATACACAAATTTAATCTTCCTTCTCTCACTTGAGAACAACAGAGACAGACCATCACTCATGGCCACAATGAGTAAACTTGGTCAATCACAAATCTTTGTGTTTGGGTTGACTGATCATTTCTGTAGTGTTATGTGCTGTGGGAAATGATTGCCTGCTTTCTCCTTTTTCCATAACTCAGCTATTTACACGAAGTTGGCAGAAGACATCCTTACTTCTATGGCCCAGAGCTCCTTTACTATGCTGAGAAGTACAGTGCCATCATGACTGAGTGCTGTGCCGAAGCTGACAAAGCTGCCTGCTTGACACCAAAGGTGACCCCTGGGAAGATGGGGACAGAACTGCTCTGTATACCAAACCCAGAGATTTGACCGTCTTACGGTTGATTTAGGAAATCTGAATCTCTGAATGAGACTTCTCTATGTCATTAGAGAACCTTCTTCCCTCTTAAGTTCCCAATGGCTTTTAGTTCTCATACCTTTCTTCCTTCTAAGATTTAGCAGTGATGGTCTAGAGAGGGAATTCTTGGGTGTGTGTTTACTTGTCTTCCCACTCTTTATGGTGGTGACTTCTGGAGTGTAATAGCATTTGTCACACTGGACAGCAAGGGCTAGTTCACTCGTTTTGTTTTTTGCATGTTTGTTTTTTGCTTTTTTTTTTTTTTTTTTTTAGTCCTTTTTGAGACATTTTACTGGAGATAGAATTCAAAGCAGTGAATTTTACTGAGGCTGGATGTTGCAATCCAGTTCTTTCTTCCATCAATATTTATTATGTGAATCATTTGTTTTTCTTAGGAAATTACTCATTTTATAAAAGTTGATGAAGTAGGGACTTAGATGAATTAATTAGTCACACAATTAAAAAGTCACTACAGGTATATATATATATATATATATATATATATATATATATATATATATATGCCCTGGATATTACTATACCTATATAGGATCCTTCCCCTGGCAATGTTTCTATGCTGCCAGAGAGTGCCTGAGCTGACCTGCTCTGGTGATCGGATGGCCAAACACCCTGGCTGTCATGATAGAACTCTCATCCAGTGTCTGATGGAAGGAGATGCAGAGATCCATGGCAGAGCCCCAAGCAGAGCTCCAGGAGTCCAATCAGCGAGAGAGAGGAGCGAATGTATAAGGGAGAGATATTGAGACCATGATTGGAAAAAGCACAAGGACAAATAGCCAAACTAGTGGAAATGCATGAACTGTGAACCAGTGGCTGAAGAGCCCTCTGGATAAGTGAGACATTTCATTAGCTTAAACTGTTTGGGAGGCCCCAGGCAGTGGAGCCAGGACCTGTCCTTGGTGCTGCATTTTAGGTACATAGAAACCTCCACTATGACCAGACTGATTTTCATTCCCTTAGGTACCAAAATAATCACGTGTAAAAAGGAGTACTTGTGAATATAGGTGTAAATTATCTTTTAATTTTTTGTTTGGAGGGAGGGTGCAACTCAGTAGCAGAGTTCTTGCCTGACATGCACAAGGTCCTGATTTCAACTCCCCACCCAAACAATTTATTTTGGCATAGGGCTGCCTGAACTTTTGAAGGTGTGTGTGTGTGTGTGTGTGTGTGTGTGTGTGTGTGTGTGTGTGTGTTTGTGTAGAAATTGTCTTTTCTAATTTTTTTCAACTGGATTTCTTTTTGTAGCTTGATGCTCTGAAGGAGAAAGCGTTGTGTTCATATGCCCACCAGAGAATGAAGTGCTCCGGTATTCAGAGATTTGGAGAGAGAGCTTTCAAAGCATGGTACATGTTGTCTTCTATCACAATTCACATCTTGATAATTAATTTTCCAATCTAGAAGATTGTGCATTTATAAAGTACATCTTGAGAAGTTGATAGAGGTGAATCAGAAGAACGGCAATATATTGACAATTTGTCTGTGTTTTTCTTTTTTTTTTTTTTTTGGTTTTTTGAGACAGGGTTTCTCTGTTTAGCTTTGCGCCTTTCCTGGAACTCGCTTTGGAGACCAGGCTGGTCTCGAACTCACAGAGATCCGCCTGGCTGTGCCTCCTGAGTGCTGGGATTAAAGGCGTGCGCCACCACCGCCCGGCTTTTTTTTTTCTTTTTTTTTTTGTGTGTGTTTTTGTTTTTAATTGTCAAAGAATGTAGAAGGCTTTTTTTGTCTAACAGAGGACAGGTATTCAGATCCCACTTGTTTATAAAGACCAGGAATCTCATTTTAAATGATTAAAAAATACAGTCACAGTCAGGGTAATTAATTTACTTTATTTTCCTTCAATGGGAAAGTGACTGTTTAATGTCCAGATAATTGATTTAAGCCATCAACCAAGTGAGAATTATTACTTTGAATTTTCTTACAACTCCAATTCTGTCCCTAATCTCATGTGTTTGCTCCACCCTCTCTTGCTTTTATATTATGTAGCTGAATCTGGGAGCATCCTTTAATATACAAAACAAGAAAAATATGCCTGCTCCTCTAGCACCTCTCCTGTTTGTCAATAATGAATCAATACAACAGGAGAGAAAATGGAGATGACAGACACTGTGCATTTTCTCTAGAGACTGTCAGCAGGAATTATCCTCACTGAGTCATCCTTACTATGCAAATTCTTAAAGCCAATCAAATCAATAAATATAGCAAGTCCAACATGAAACAACACACTGTTACATGGGCTATGGTTGGTTCTTGCAAAGACAAGACAGTTTTATCAGAGCTACAGAACTGAAAATTACTTTTGAAATAACGAAGATCTTGGCTTTTTACATCTTGCGATAGAGCTTAGAAGCTGTCTGCTGGAAGAATTTCTTGGCAGAAGGATCCATGATAAAAATTCTCTAATTCGCCGGGCGGTGGTGGCGCACGCCTTTAATCCCAGCACTCAGGAGGCACAGCCAGGCGGATCTCTGTGAGTTCGAGACCAGCCTGGTCTCCAAAGCGAGTTCCAGGAAAGGCGCAAAGC
Organism: Peromyscus melanophrys; assembly: GCA_902168415.1. NCBI lineage: Eukaryota > Metazoa > Chordata > Mammalia > Rodentia > Cricetidae > Peromyscus > Peromyscus melanophrys. The sequence goes on along the minus strand of CABHPR010124274.1, from coordinate 14,306 downwards.
TAAACAGAGAAACCCTGTCTCAAAAAAACAAACAAAAAAAAAATTCTCTAATTCTCTAGAAGTTAGGAAATTTATTTTCCCTCCACAGACCTTTAGAATTCAGAAAGGTATGTCTTAATTAAGATAAAAAAAAAAAACCATGAATCTTCATTTCCAGATACGAAAAACTTTCATGCCATTATGTAATTTAACCTCACGGATCTTTTGATTTTAGTGTGTTGTAACACTCTAAAAGCTAAAGCCTGCTTGTGGTCACATTGCTAAGATGTGACCACATCAGGGACAGAAGCCAGGTGAGGACTCAAAGCTTAATGCCCCTCCGACAGCCACCCTTTTAGGAATTTCTCTTTTATTTTAATTTTATGAGGCATTTGCTTTCCACACACACATCACCCACATTCTTTCAGTAGATAATTCTGCCAAAGGAAAATGTAACTATGGTGTCAGAACCAGCATTGCAAGAACTAGTGAATTTTTATAATTTCCTTCATGTCAGTTAGTTTTGAACTTCCTTGTTGTAAATGGTATCTTTTCACTGCTTTTTTACAAATACAACATGATAATAAGTCTTGATGGGAAAATTTTCTTTTTAGGATGGTAGCTCGTATGAGCCAGAAATTCCCCAACACTGACTTCACAGAAATTAGCAAATTGGCAACAGACATTACCAGAATCACCAAGGAGTGCTGCCATGGCGACCTGCTTGAATGTGCAGATGACAGGGTAAAGAGTTGTTGCATGCTCACAGTCAGTGAGTGGATGTGTTTGGCTGCATCGCTGAACACTGATGGTGGTTGACATGGTCTCTGGACTCTCCTTTATTCTACCAAGCTTGCCTTGCTTTGTGGCACTTTCAGTAACAAACAAACAAACAAAAAACCAGAACAAAACAAAAAACAAACAAAAAAAAACAGTTTTCTGAATTGTTACCTGACCCAAAACTCCTCTGTTCAGCTACATTCTGAGCAGGTTTAAATGGAAAGAGAACAGTTACAAATGTAGATTTCTAAGATGTTTTGGGGAGAGAAGTGGGGCTGGAGACCTCACAGATTGGAGAGGCTTTTAAAGAATGATGCCCTAATCCCTCCATAGTCTTTCCCCTAATTAACTGTGTGTTAAGTATGTAAATATTTGCTGTGACCTCACTTTCTCCAAAGTTGTACTATTATCTCCTTCACTTCCTCTTTCTAAAGATTAAAAATATAACCAAATCTTCTTCTGCTATGATAACCCCTGGAAAACTTAAGTTCAATATGTTGTGTATGTAAGCAGGGCCTATAACTGTACTCATTACTCATTATAATTATGCCTCATATTTTAAAGAGTTATTTAGTTTTAAAATACCTACCCTATATTTGGGAGGAAAACTTGGAAAAACTGCACTAAATTTTATGGAAAAAAATAACCTGAATCATCTCAGTCATAGAAACATAAAGTTAATAAACAATCAAAGCGAATTCATTTATAAAAAATAACTTGTTCCTGAACAGTCTCTCTTGAATCTAATTGTTTGAGTCACAGCATCTTGAGTCTGAAGGCTCTGAAGCACTGTGTGGGTGAGAATGTGTTTGCAGATGCCACTTTGTGTATGGTCTAGAGCAGGATGAATATGCTTTACCCACATAACAAAGGTGTGTGGAAAAATGTAGCAAAGATAACTTCTCTTAAACATTTGTTTTCCTTTCTCACAGGCGGAGCTTGCCAAGTACATGTGTGAAAAGCAAGCATCTATCTCTAGCAAACTGCAGGCTTGCTGTGACAAACCAGTGTTGCAGAAATTCCACTGCCTTACTGAGGTAGAGCATGATGACTTGCCTACTGATCTGCCTTCACTGGCTGCTGATTTTGTTGAGGATAGCGAAGTGTGCAAGAACTATGCTGAGGCCAAAGACATCTTCCTGGGCAGGTGAGTATTTGCCTTTCCTTTCATAGTTTTTCTTTTTTCGTTTTCTCTCTCTCTTTCTTTCTTTCTTTCTTTCTTTCTTTCTTTCTTTCTTTCTTTTTAGACAAGGTCTCACTATGTAGCTCTCACTGTCCGGGAACATCAGGCTTTCTTTGGAGTTACCACGACTTCTCTGGCTCCCAGGAAATTTGTTGACCCTTGTCATTCTCAGCCTTTAAAATTTACCTGAAAAGTATTTTAAGTAATTTAAAATATTGTTATGAAATCATACATGCATTTAGCATAAACTCAATGGTTCTTACTTCATAGGGATAATTCTGGAAATCTTTAGAAATATTCCATGAGTATATAAATTGTATGTATCACTTAATCATTTTTATAAGCATATTTCTTAAATATCTAATGCATTTGAACATACTATGTATTATTTAACTTTCTCATTTCCTGTCCACCTATATCTATCCATATCTGTGATGACAGGAAGGATATCTATCTATCTATCTATATATATATGTGTGTATGTTTCTATATATAAACTAGTGTCATTTATGTATATAAAACACACATATACATATAAATATCAATATGACATGAGTTGTTTCATATTTGATTGAAAATACCAGAATGTCACAGTGTGGCAAGACAGGACACAACTAATAACAAATGACTATATGTTTTGAGTAACTGCAACAATTAATTCCATCATTTTATTATTAGATTATAATTGTACCCTATACTAAATACCACTCAATAAAAGATATAACTCTCATGTAGAAGAAAAAGGAACTTTTAGTAATGTCTCTGTTTACTGCTTTATTGAGATACTTTGTAGACATAATTCAAAGCAAACTAGATATACAGTAAAAATAACTATGAATCAGTCACTTAATATGCACCAGTCTCTATGTGCTTTGATAGAGTGTGCCATGTATTTATCCCAACCTACCTTGTAAGAGAGATGCTAATCTTCTTTCCCTTCTATATTGAGGAGGTTAATGCACTGATAGTGTTAATAAGTTGCCCCTGCAGAACAGTAAAATACATCGTGGTGGGAAAGCTGAACCTGGGAAGAGTTATCTCTGGCTCCAAGTTCTTGCTGCTTAGTTTCCTGCATGGAGCTTATTCCAATGCAGGACACCTGGAATGTGAATCACTATTGAGATTACTTATGTGAATCTATTACTTGCTCATCTATTTACCTCAGTGTATTATGTTCATCTTCATTAGGTTTTTGTATGAATATTCAAGAAGGCACCCTGACTACTCTCTTGTCTTGTTGCTGAGACTCACTAAGACATATGAAGCCACACTAGAAAAGTGCTGTGCTGAAGCTGATCCTCCTGCATGCTACGGCAAAGTGGTAGGTTTCCATAGTCCAAGAGCACAGCAGCTCCTGGCAGCACTTCCTATAAGGAGAAAGGAAGCGATGGACTAATGAGAATTGATATATAGGTCAATTCAGATATTTTCTTGAGATGTAGGCAAGCCTGAGCTCTTAAAGTTATTAGTCATTATAGAATAAACACTGGATAAAATGTAAGGAAACCTTGAATACTCACTCTAGAAAGGAAAGATTTGAAAAAAGGAAGGAATCTTTACTTGCACAAAATCTTTATCATAGTTTTTCCCTTTTCATACTCTTGAGAATAAAATAGAGTAAATTCAAATGCCAAGTAAAAGAGATATTTAACTCAGATTTAAAGATAACTTTTACCATTAATATCTCAAAGGAGTTTGTACTCTTCTACTTTAAAATACTTTGAAACATTTGGAGGTTTTGGAGCATGTTTGTTGTGAAAGACATCAGGCTTTCTGTCAACAGACACTGGTTGATGAACCTATTTGGGGCCAAAAGAGAATCATACTTTACAAAGAAGCTGCCTAGTACCAGGCATCACTCTGTGACTGAATCTGGAAGTAGACTTTCTCTTCTAGAGACCTCAAGATCCAACTAGAGAGATTGCCTGAAAATGGTGGCCCTGTCTATTGAAGGTCTGCTGTTCACTAGGTGTGATTTTAATTTCATCCACTTAGTGGTTAACAGAACAGTTCTATTTAAGTACACGTAATGCCACTGCAGAGGGCATCAGCCTGCAGCTTAGACATGGGAAGAACAGTTGCACAAGAAAACAAGTCAGATGACCTGGTGCAAACACAGCCATTGAATCCCAGGCCTGAAGATTCTTATCGACTTGCATCAAATGACCTTGTAAATAAAATGAACAATTTAAATGTAATGTGACAGACATGACAGGGACGATCTCCTGAAGCGTCTTTGGACAGACAGAAGGGAGAAATGCAAGTGACCTACACTGGGCTCTCAGGAAGTTTGCTATAAATTCAGTTCTTTTATGTTGCAGCTTGGTGACCTTCCTCCTCTGGTAGAAGAGACCAAGAACTTAGTCAAAACTAACTGTGAACTTTTGGAGAAGCTTGGCGAGTATGGATTCCAAAATGCGTGAGTAGTTTTTCAGCTATTTTTTCCCTTGGTCCATTTGTAATTATTTAAAACAATGTTTTGGCCACCCAGTATATGGCCTTAGTAATGAAAACTTATTATTTTTAATTCCTATCCATCACAAAATTCTGGAGAGTAGATAACTTCCTTTATAGGATGGAGAGGATTGTATCCCTGTATTGTAGCACAAATCTTAAAAAGTCTCATTAATTAAATCAAACCTGAAGCCAGGTATTGGGGTGAATGCTGGAAGATCAGAGAAGCAGAACAAGCCACAGCTTCCTCACCTGGACAGTTCCTCAGCTTATCCTATTTCCTCAGACTGGAAGCCTCTGAATTGTCATCCAGAATGAATCTCAGCTGAACTGCTGCTCAAAAGCCTAAAAGCTTAACCATGCTCTAGTTCCTGGTCCTCACTCCTTATATACCCTTCTGCTTCCTGCAATCACTTCCTGGGATTAAAGGCATGAGTCACAATGCCTGGTTGTTTCCAGTGTGGCCTTGAACTCACAGAGATCCAGACGGATCTCTGCCTTTGGAATGCTAAGATTAAAGGTGTGTGTGTGCCACAATTTTCTGGCCTCTATATCTAGGGGTTGTTCTGTTCTCTGACCCCAGATAAGTTTATTAGGATGCACAATATATTGGGGAACACAATATCACCACACTGTATAATATAAAACAGTGTCTCTTGGGAGTATATAGTTTTGAGGGTTCTAGCAAACCTTGATACATTAGAACTGGGAGTGTCCATCCAAAGTTAAGTAGAGTTTATTAGCAAACAGTAGAATGATATTTGGTAGAACAAGAAGTAGTGTGCTTTAGACAGTAGAAGCTCAAAAACTGATAGAGATGCTGAACACAAAAATATAACAAAAGATTTAGATAACATTCCAATGTTACATGAATAAGGGTTCCCTTAGGCAAACATTAGAACTTTGGAGTTATACCTCAACTTTGATAGTTGTGTGTGACCTTGTATTCCTATGGAATTTCATTTCTAGAAGAGATAGAGACTGAATGGCCTGCTGGAGTAATGTCACAATTCCATAGAACCTTATCTATGGAGGTAAAGTGAAGAGACATTATTTCTTCTTCAGGTCATTTACACTTTTAGCATTCTTCTAACTCTAGCCTTTGGAGTTGACATGATTTCTTCACTTGAGTAGATTACAGTCATTCACTGACTTCTATTGGTTATGGAGCTTTATTAAATACTAGATGTTATTAGATACTAGATAATGTGCCAGGCAGACACATTATTTCCTTTCATTTAATCCTTGCACTGTCTCTATTAAACCAGCCATCTTTTCACCAGTGTCTTTTAAGTTAATCATAGTGTTGATATGTGTAAGTTTGTGATAGAATTTATTTCAAGCAGCACCAGCTACATCTCATCTACTACTGTCAGATGAGAGAAATGTAACTCACTTCCTTATGATTTTAGTACAAATCTAAGACAAAGATCATACGCTCCAGGGAGATTTCACCTTAGTTAGTTTCTCAGAACAAGGTAAGAAATCCTAGAAGTGAAGAGCTTTGATTGCTGGGGGAAAAATATCTTAGCTGATTTGGGGTAAATTTTTCTTGTTGAAATATTTTACACCAGACCAGTTTCCTGCCTGGATGGAAACATATAAGTTATTTTTTATAACAGGCTCCTAGTTCGTTACACCAAGAAAGCACCTCAGGTGTCGACTCCAACTCTCGTGGAAGCTGCAAGAAACCTAGGAAATGTGGGCAGCAAGTGCTGCATGCTTCCTGAAGAAAAGAGACTGCACTGTGTGGAGGACTATGTGAGTCTTTTCAACTATGATAAAGTCAGTAGTGCTGGGTTTTTGTCTTTAAACATTGACAAATCTAACTTTTAGGAGCAAGGGTGTGCTAGTATGTGCATGTGTTTATGGTAGCTGGGACATGGGCACCTATATTTAACTGAAAGAGAAATTTTATAAGTCATATATTTGGTTTCAAAGATAAATAAATCACTATGGCAGTCAAGGCTGAATTCAAAGTTGTTAATTCAATATGGCAATTCTTTTAGTGCATCAGAAAGTGAGTGTCTGTGGATCTATTGACTGTTCTGCTCCTCTGTCTGCCTGTTCCTTAGATGGTTGCAATTCTGAACCGGGTATGTGTGCTGCATGAGAAGACCCCAGTGAGTGATCAGGTCACCAAGTGCTGTACTGGATCTGCGGTGGAAAGGCGACCATGCTTCTCTGCTTTGCCTGTTGATGAAACATATGTCCCCAAAGAATTTAAAGCTGAGACCTTCACCTTCCATGCTGATATCTGCACACTTCCAGAGAAGGAGAAGCAGATGAAGAAACAAATGTGAGCCATATTTTCTTGAATAATTTTCTTGGATTTTTTTTTTGTGCAGTGATTATATACGTTAGAGAGAATTGTTTAGATGTTGGCATTATTGAGTTGAAAAAGTGTCAACTTTTTTCTATGTGAAAAAATGTATTAAAATCTTTCATATGTATTATCTTTAATACTGTGCATAAAAACCACAGAAGACTACAATTCCAGTCGAGGCACAGTAGAAAATTCTAAATAGCCAACTGGTGAATTTATATTGATATATGATTGGCCATCAAAATCATAGGAGAATTTATTTCAAGGTAAGAATAATTATCTGTAATTGTTGCGTGATGAAGCCATAGCAGAGACAAGAAAGGGCCACAGGGTGACTTCTGAGAATAGGAAAAGAAACAGCTGAAATGCACAAAGAGGGTGGACTCCTCATTGTTCTCAAGAGAGGTTCCAAAAGCATGAATTGTAGCAAGATGTTCTCATCATCTTTGGAGACCTGTGTTGGTGGTCCAGACCATGTTACCAGACTCATTCCCCACACAACTCTTTTTCTCCGGTACTGTTTGCTCTACAAATATCAATGACAGAGACCCAGCAGTCTCTTCTTGCCTGGCTTGTTTTCATTCTTATAACATCCCCATTATTAACTTCAAATGGAGCAGATGTTAGAGAGTCATATTCTGTATATAAAGAGCAAAGAGAGAAGTCTTTCAGGAAATTTCCGGAAACTACATAAAACCCAGAGTGACTTGCACTGATTATTCCATTTCATCCAGTCCTAGCCAAGTGGCACTTATTACCCTCATACACAGTCAAGAATATTAAGGTTGGCAATGGCATGCTTGGTCCTGGAAGCCAAAGTCACTTGGCTCCAAGATTTGTAACCTTAAACTGTGGCCTCGCATTCCTTGCTGTCTTGGTTTCCTTCATGGGAGTCAACATTTCCTTGCTCTTCCTGATCTCTGTCCTAATGCAGGGCACTTGCTGAGCTGGTGAAACACAAACCCAAGGCTACAGATGACCAGTTGAAGACTGTGATGGGCGATTTTGCAGCTTTCTTGGATAAGTGCTGCAAGGCTGTCGACAAGGAGGCCTGCTTCTCTGAAGAGGTAATAGAGCTTTTTGCACTTTGATATGTTCAGTTTCTATTTTTGTGCATTTGCTCAGGTTGAGACTTAGATACTCATATTCTGAATAATGTGATGAATATAGATTGTGTTCACTACAGAACTGTAATACAAACTGACTTACATAGTTCTTAATTCTTATGTCCTACCAAACTGTAGCATATAAAATGTTTATGGCCATTCAGTTCTAAATTTATAACACTTATGAACATAGTTAGAAATATTTGTAAAGCCCAGAATCATTAACTCATTTAAACCTTGTCTTGAAATGTTACGTTTTGAATTGACTAATTTCACACATGAGAGGAGAACATTTACAATTATGTATCTGAATCATTTCACATTTCCCCCTGTGTCATAACAAGAGTTTATTTTATTCTTTTGGATACAATAAATATCAGTGAGCTTTGTTTAAGAATTCTAGGAGAACTATAATTAAGTGATGCAAGGCATATGAATTTACATTATAATCACTGAAAACTGTGGGTGTGCAAATTCTAATAGTCTTGCTAGTATTTTTCTAACACTTATCATTTTGTGTGTGTGTGTGTGTGTGTGTGTGTGTGTGTGTGTGTGTGTGTGTTTGTGTTTTCAGGGCCCAAAACTTGTTGCTGCAAGCCAAGCTGCCTTAGCCTAAACACATCACAATCACAAGCATCTCAGGTAAGTGTATTTGGGACTTTTAAAAAAAGCAATCATCGCCGGGCATTGGTGGTGCACGCCTTTAATCCCAGCACTTGGGAGGCAGAGGCAGGCGGATCTCTGTGAGTTCGAGGCCAGCCTGGGCTACCAAGTGAGCTCCAGGAAAGGCACAAAGCTACACAGAGAAGCCCTGTCTCGAAAAACCAAAAAAAAAAAAAAAAAAAAAAAAGCAATCATACTCATTTTTCCTAAAATGGCTAAGATTTGCTGACCATTTGGCAAGAGCCATGTAGACTAGCATCTGCCACCAATTTTAGGCCCTCACGTATGTTCACCAATTTGCATTCTATTTTCAGATAAGAAAATAGAATACATAAAGCTCAAGATCAGTGCAATTTACCCAAGGGGCAGCCAAACTAGGGAGAGAGGGCGCCAAACTGGAGAATTCACACCAGAGCTGAGGACTTAATCATGGCTCTGCTATGACTTCCATGATGTAATACATGGAGTCACACATGTTAGTCCAGTCAAGGATAGCCTAATAATAAAACTGAAACCATATGAAAGAACAATTTTTAAGTCAAAACAGTTGTGTGTTTTTGATTCTGCAGAGTTTGAGCCAATACTTCTGTAAATTCATTTCACCAGAAGATCCAATGGAGCTATATTTTGGGTGTTCCTGTTTCGTAATAAATGATCTGCTTCCAAATATCTGATGTGTCATATGCAAAGCTTTGACAGAATTTATATTCCTATTTCAAAACAGCTTCCTTTGAATATGTAGATAATTGAACATAGCTATGCCGATCAATTTTGTTTGAAATATTTTGGAAATTATTTTAAAAAAATAGACCACCACAAAAAAAGATGAAAAAAGAAAATTGTTTTTTCATGTGAAAACACATACTTATTGTGTATTCAAGCATATAACCTATAAATATAGGATTAATTTTAAAATATATCCATTTTAGAAGGAAAAGGAAATTTTGTTGCATTCTGAGAAGACAGCTTTCATTTTTAATAAATTAGGGAATATGTAGGTCTTGAGAAATTGTGAGACCTCTGACCTGACACTTAAGGGTGATGAAGAGGAGGTGTCAGAATAGGCAACAGTGTATCCTCTGTCCCCTGAGTGAGGGAGTTCAGCTAGGTCTAGATCATGCTTAGGCTGTCTAGACCAGTGAAAATTGCAAGAAGAACCTAAGAGATTCAATATTTTTAAAAATAGTTTGGGGCCAGGCGGTGGTGGCACACTCCTTTAATCGCAGCACTCAGGAGGCAGAGCCAGGCAGAACTCTGTGAGTTTGAAGCCAGTCTGGTCTACAGAGCAAAATCCAGGACAACACAGAGAAACTGTTTCAAAAAAAAATAGATTTGGAAAACATATTTCATTTTAAAAATAAAACTTGCATTTCTCTTTTTATTTTTCAGTCTACCCTGAGAAAAAGAGAGACATGAAGACTTAAGCCTTACTCATCTTTTCTGTTGGTGTAAAATCAACCTAAGGAACACAAATTTCTTTAAACATTTGACTTCTTTTCTCTGTACTGCAATTAATAAAAAATGAAAAGAATCTATTCTGTGGTTCAGGGCTGTATTTTTCAAAAGCATGCTCCCCCTGACAGCTTCATAGGCTCTGGGAAACACGCAGCCGCTCTTCAACCCCCACAGCCTTGTAGGCTCTGGGAAGCACTCAGTTTTCTCTCTTCTTTCTCTTCAGCAGAGGCTCTGGCCTCTTATGGGCAACCTGATGAAAATGAATGTTAATATTCTTCTGAGTTGTGGGCAGTGAGCATATAAACTAATTTCAACATTATGAGAGTTCTGAATGAGAGACTAAAAGCTTATGAACCATGGCTTTCCTTTGTCAGGGGGACTCTAAGAATGAGTTGGGGACAAAGGAGACAGGAATGGCTTTAAAGGTGGCTCAGTGAACCAGTAAAGTAAGTGATTGAGAAAAATTTACTACAGTTCAGGATGATAGCATAAAGTCTCAAGAAGCAGTGTTGGAAGAAGGGACTGAGTGATCTGGAGGGGTGCTGAAAGACACTGGATTGATGTAGCATAAGATTTGGGTGGTGAAAGAGTCATGTAAAAATTTCGAAGTTACATTCAATGCTAGAAACATCCTAGGAGGCGATTTCTCATATTTACTCTGGTCTATGAATTCTGTAGACTTAACCCAAGCATTGTCTGTGAATTTACATACATAGCCATTCATAGCCATATGAAATTTTTATTATTATATCATTGATTTCCAGTTGTGCATATTATTCTACAACCGGCTCTTAGCAATCCTTTATAGTTTCATTTAAAGCATGATACTTGAAAAGATGAGGAGACACATGTAAAGAAAGGTCCTTTTCAATCCTCTTAGATGCCACACTCACCTCTCCCTCAGCCTGTGCTTTGGCCTCCTGATGAAAGTATCCAAGGCAGGAGAAAGACTGGAAGAAATGAATGAAGATGGGGACCTGGCCTGGTGGAACCAGGAAGTATAGCAGACAGTTTTGAGTAAGGTGTTGCTATTCACCTGGACCAATAGCGACCAGGTCCAGATGCACTATCTGGAAGACACTGCCTCGGTAACCACTCCTAGATACCAAAGGGGAACTTCACACTTAGAGAGAATTGTGCTCCACAGTGTACTCTTCCCTGAGCCTCCACTTCCCCTGCTTCCCATAGAGTCAACATCTGAAACTATCGAGTCCAGGTCAGCTCTGTTTTTGGGAGGTCAGCCTTTGGGGGATAATTCCCATCTGTCTATCATCTAGCTGTTTGTCTCTGTATTTTGCTTCATGATTCAGGAGGATGACTACCATAGTATTGCAGGTCTAACGGGGTGTGTGTGTGTGTGTGTGTGTGTGTGTGTGTGTGTGTGTGTGTGTG